>JADDOH010024541.1:0-154307 GCA_016648135.1 Agrypnia vestita | reverse complement strand
CATGACTTAATATCAATAGTTATGGAGATATGCGACATCAAAGTTTGCATTTTTTTTTCAATATTTCTAACTTATTTTTTGTGAAACGTTGGACCATCATTACAGTAACTAATATCAATTACGAAAAATTCATTCGTTTCAATACATGTTAAATAAAATGATTAAAACCCTGAAAAAATTCCAATTGGAATGCGAAGGTTTTTATTTTTTTATTTAACTGTATTACAGGGAATAAATTTTTCATACTCGATATAAGTGACTGTAATGATATACCAACGTTTTACAAAAAATAAGCCAGAAATATTGAAAAAATAATGCAAACTTTGATGTCTCATATCTATTGATATTGGGTCATAAAAGCTTGAACATTTTCGACTCATAATCAAGGCAGGAGTATAGTCCTGCGAGGTTATTAATGTTTTCCAAATAACCCTGTATAAGCAATAAAACAAGATAAAAGTGAAATAAACAAAGTATGAAAAACAATTATGAAGTACATAGTGATAAATAACAATAATAATAAGAAAAGTATAAAAATAGTTTTTTAATCAGTTTTTAAATCACCAGTCTCCCAAACATCGCATTCGTAATAATAATTGAATTCACATTGAATGTATCAATACTTGTGCGGTTCGTTAGCTCGTATCTGAACCTACTCGCTCGTAAAATAAAGGAGTTCTCTAGCGATCTCGTATGGTGTTTCGGAATTGAGAAAGGATGCGTCTGTCGCGTTGAATACTTAGGGAGCCTGATGCTAATCTTTTCCAGCAGATATGGACAGTTGATTTGGCCAGAGATTAATTTTACTAAGAACATTATGTCGGAGTATTCTCTTCAAAGTTTTAATGGATGTAGGAGAGGTATTTGATGATTCAAATGTCTCCTGCTCAAGTACTTTAAGAGATTAATGTATATTATAGATATCTCACTCAGACGAAACTGTATTTCTTATGGGAAAGTAGGTATAGAAGCCATTTGGGTGTACTTAGGACTTGTGACCTATCGTATGGTTGGCTTAAGTGATCACTTTACACAACGTAACATGTAACGAATGTTACATTACATTACGAATGTTACAAAGTGATCACTTAAGCCAACCATACGATAGGTCAAAAGTCTTATGTACACTCAAATGACTTCTATACCTACTTTCCCATAAGAAATACAGTTTCGTCTCCGTGAGATATCTATAATATACGTTAATTGATTAATAATGTCTCTGTGACAAAAATCCAGCATTGTTCTGAAAGATTTGAACAAACTCAAAATATTCTGACTTTAAGAGGATTTTCTGGTATCTTTCAATCCTATTAATATGTACAAAGTATTGGGGATTCCAAATGATTGCCAAAATCTTCAGGTCTAGCATAATAAGCCTTGTGTCCCAAATTTTTTTTAAATTTGTTTTTCATTATCCAGATTGTACCGCAAGATTTGGATTTTTGGAAAGGGGATAGGATAGTTTCAATTTTTTTCCTTATTTTTTCTTGTAAGTATTGACATATAGTGAATTCAATCAGATGAGATACCTCCTCGATTACCCTATCAGCTGATTCCAGAGTTTCTCCAGCCAAATGCATATATCCATCCACCTTTGTAACGCTTTTTAGGTATATTTCAGTTTAAAGTTAAGATTCTCTTTAACATGTAATGAGGCCGAAGAGTATGAAAAATCTTTTACGACACCATAGACAGAGCTTGCTGTGCCTGTTTTTTTCTACTTTTTCGTTCGAAGAAAATTACTTAATTAAGACATAAATGTTAATTAAAAAAATGATTAATACGTAACCTATAGCAAAATACAAATTTATTAACATAACATAGAATTATCTTTATTAAATCCTAAATTGAAATTGAAATCACGAGCCTGAATTATGTTTTTAAAAATTTCAAAAACATGAGTTAATTATATTTGCGAGAATCCTACAGACCGAAGCGGAGTTCTAGTATGCTCTGTCCCATTTCAAATCCTGGTTATGAATATTATTGTAATTTCAAGCTAAATTATTCATTAAGAGGAAAATGAACCATATATAATTCACACAGTAGGTAGATCTAGTATGTATTAAAGAGCCATGGTGAAATTACGTCACACCTAGGCCCAGAGACAGGGGAGGACTAGAGGACAACTGTTCCAGGCGCCAAAGCTTTTGCTTAAGGGCCAATCCATTTCAAGTGGTCCAGCACTGGTTTCTTGACCACCTCATAAAACAATAATATTTTTTCGGTGCATTCATGTTTTGGAAGTTCAAAACTATTGTTTTTTATATTAATAATAAAAATAAACTTCTTTTTCACCACTTTTGTATTGAAAAATATCAACATGTTTCAGAGCCCATGGCCCCTTCGCCAGGATACAATTGTATACTAACAAATAAAAAATTGAAGTATTGACAATAAAAATATAAAAATTATAAAAGGGAAATGAATAATAATAAAGTACCCACTAATATGAAAATAAATTTAAAAGATAACAATTATAACGTAACTGCTACCGTGACTACGGTCCCAAAACCATGAGAGCGCTGGATGCCAACATATATGATTTAAATTTATTCAATTATGTAATCTCAATAGTACAATGGTTTAAATTGACAGGACGTAATGGACAATCTATAGGTAAACCAATAATAAACACGACACAAAAATGAACGCAGCAAAATAAGTCAAACATTAAATAATTAATCAAAAGCAAAACAGAAATGAAAACATAAACCAATATAAGGAAAAGTAGGTACTAAATAAAACATAGTTATAGTAAAAAATAATGTTATGACTAAATAAACCAAAATAAAGAAAAATATTAAATTATACAAGATAAAACAAGGTTACAGTAAGTAAACATACAGTTATATAAAAATAATTAATATAAGCATTAATTATAAAAAAAAACAAATTGCCAAATAAAGCAGAAAAAGATAAAAACCCAAATAGATCAAAATAGAAGTATAGAAATGAAGGAAAAAGGATGGGTGGCCGAAATTGAGGTTGATGAAGTGAGTGTATGTTTTGCGGTGAGGTTGCTAGTAATATATGTTTGAGTGGAGGGGGGAACACATATATTGTTTTATTTTTTTTTTTTTTTTTTTTTTATTTATTTAAAAATCCTTGTTTACAAATAAGATACTTAATACTAATTTAACAATAGAACATAAGATAAAACATAAGATAATTTACACATTTTTTTGTTTTGTTTAATTTGTGGATTATGCCACTCTACTAGGCTACGCCTGTCCCAGAGTGGCGTTATAGCACACAATTATAATATTTTTTCGAGTTCGTCAGTAGTATTTATTTTCATAAGGTAGTTATTATGTATCTACAGAGTATCAAGTGGAATGTTAGTGAAAGTTGAGTTAGTCATAAGTCCAAGTGTAATTATGTGTAGAATAATTGTTTAATGTAAAAAGGGTTAAAGTTTTGTTTAAGATTATTTTTTATTTTCCTTAATTAATTAATTAATTTATATAGGTATATATTTTTATTTAAAGACATTATTACGCAATTACAGTAAGTAAATTTTCAGTTGCTGTTATACCTTTGGAGGTAAGCCAGTTGTTTGCTAAAGCTTTTATTTTATTAATTGAGTATATTCTGATTTCCGGGAAGTCTGTTTTAAATATGTTAAATATTTTAGGCCCTATGTATGAGTAATTTTTCTGTCCATGTGTTGTCTTAGTTTTTGGTATTTCGTCAAGGTTTCGTAATGCTTGTCTAGTATTATGTGAATGCGAGTTACTGGTTGCTGTTAGGTGGTTTGTGTTTTTAATGTAGAAGATGAGGGTAGACTTAACGAACAGCTGTCTAACGTCCAGTACATTAAATTCTCTGAATATTCTGTCTGATTGGTATGTGAATGGTTTCTTATTAATGACTCGGAGCAAGGTTTTTTGTGCCGTTATAGCTGGTTTTAATGTGGTTTTGTAAGTACCTCCCCAACTTGGAATCGCATAGTTCAAAAATGACTGGGCAAGAGCATAATAGATAGTTTTGAGTTGCTGTTTATTAAAAATATAACGTATGGATTTAAAAAGGTAAATGAGTTTTAAAAGTTTTCCCGATAATAGTTCAATGTGAAGTTTCCAGTTTAGGTGCCTGTCTATTATGATTCCCAAGTATTTCACACTATCTGCATTTTCCAAGGGGGTGCAATCACAGTTTTGGTGTTGGCAATAATGCATAGTCAATTTTAAATCGCTAGATGGCTGCCCTCTTTTATCTATGCTGAATGTCAAATACTTGGTTTTTTTGAGATTGACTGTTAGCAAATTATTTTCCAGCCAGTGTTTTACTATGTTACAACCCAGTTCAGCTGCTTTGAAAACAAGATCCCATGTTGAAGCGTGGAACAGGAGTATTGTATCGTCTGCAAAAGTAACTACTTTCCCCCCCGTTGTTAGCTTGCATAAATCGTTTATGTATAGGAGGAATAAAACAGGTCCTAGTGTACTTCCTTGAGGGACTCCGTATTTGATGTAATGTTCGTCACTTTTAGTTTTGTCAAGTTGTGTAAATTGTGTTCTGTCTGTAAGGTAAGTTTTGAACCAGTTGTAACTTGCTTCCGAAAGTCCAGTCTGTTTTAGTTTGTGAAGCATTTTTTCATGCGAAACTGTGTCAAAAGCTTTTGTCAAGTCTAGTGCTATTGCTATACATTTTTTATTATTGTCAAGTTTGTCTGAAATATAACCAATAACTTCCTGTATTGCTTCTTGTGTACCCCGATTTTTTCTAAATCCAAACTGATTGTTGGCTAAAATTTGGTGTTTTTCTAAAAAGTTGGTGAATTGATTACAAACACATTTCTCTAGCAGCTTAGATAGTAAATTTAGGATGGATATAGGTCGGTAGTTATTTGGATCGTCTTTATTGCCAGCTTTATGTACGGGTGTGATTTTAGCCGTTTTTAGTTGGGACGGGAAAATACCTTTAGTGATGCTTAAATTCAATATATGAACTATAGGTTTTAGTAATATTTCTTTGAACGATTTAATTACTCTAGCGGATATTCCGTCCGGGCCTGGAGAGCAGTCTATGTTCAGGTCATCTACTATTTTTTCCACATCTTTGTAACAGATAGGGGAGATCTCAAATTTGGGGAGATGGGGTCCGTTAGTTTTTATATTATTAAAGTGTGACTGCTGTTTATATTTGTTTAGTACTTTACGCGCTAGTGTTTCACCAATTGTGGAGAAGTGAAGGTTTAGTTTATCCGCTATTTCTTTCTTATCAGTGATGGTAGGGTTGTTGTGTACCAAAGTATTAATGTTACTTTTTTTATGTGTTTCAATACCATTTAATTCTTTTACGACATTCCATATGTTTTTAGTATTATTGTTTTGTTCGATTTTTTGTTTGTAGTGTTGTTCTTTCCTTTTTTTTATTATGTTGTTACATATATTGCGGTATCTTTTATAATACTGATATAGTGAATGGTTGAATGGATGTTTTTTTACTTGCTGATGAAGTTGGTCACGTTTGTGAGTGCATTTAATTATATTCGGTGTTATCCAGGGTTTTATACATTTATTTATTTTTCTAACATAAGAGGTAGTATTTTTTTCAATATGTTTATTAAGAGTGTTTAAGAATCTAGATAAAGCTACATCCGTTTGTTTTTCTTTTAATACGTCTATCCAGCTTTCAGCAATTAGATCAGTTTTAAGTTCTTCGAAGTTTGTTTGTTGGATTTTTGTTAGATGTTGCTTAAGCTGTAGTTTTGTGGTATTGTCGTGTAGCCCTAGTACAGTACTGTAATGGTCGGTAATTGTTGATTTAATGACAGCAGTCTGTATGCTTAGTTTTGATTTTACATATATGTGGTCAAGACAAGAATCTGACTCTCTGTTTTCCCGTGTTGCTACGCTTATTGTTTCAAGATAGCCATATGCTGACATTAGACACTCGTATTCGTGTGCTTGTTTGTGTTTGAGACCGATAGTGTTGATATTGATGTCACCCGCTATAATACAAGTCTGATATATGTTAATGTTATGTATGTTTTCTTCTAGTGAGTTAATAAATTCCGTAATACATGCGTTGCTAGGCGATCTGTAGATAGCTAATATTGCAAGGGTGTTGTTAATTATTATTTTTAAACAATTTGCTTGTAATAAGGTAGGTTCATAGATAGTGTCGTTTTTTACTTGTTTATTTATATATACAACAACACCATCCGATCTGTTTTGAGAAATTTCTATCCTGAATGGTTCATAATTGTTAATGGGTCTGAGTATGGTGTTGTCTGTCGTCCAACACTCAGTCAGGATTATTATGTCAAATTCCATGTTGGTGTCAGTTAGGAATATTAATAAGTTGTCAAAGTTTTTTTCTAGCGATCGGATGTTCAGATTAAGTATTTTTATGTTGTATTGCCTGTTGAATGAAAGTGAGCATTTAGAGGCACAGTCTAGCGTGACGGTTTTTATTTGCTTTATTGTATCTAAATTATTTATACATGAGAAAGCCATTTTTGTTTGGAAAGGTTATGTAGTATTCTGGCTTGTCTGGCTTTATTTTGCATTGAAGACATATAACCATATTTATTTTTTTGTATTGTAAGCAACTTACACTTTTGAATTTATTATTTTTATGTTTTGGCCAACCATTATATATCGACGTTTTATAACAGAAGAACGTTTTTTTTAATACCCTGAATATTATATATTGTAAAATCCCCAAAATGAAACCAGTTAATTTTTGAGTTATAAAAGTAGTGTAGTGTAGTCATATAATTTTGTTCAAATCGTTATCATTTAATATTTTTATTATTTTAGAGTTATCTGTTGCGCGTACGTATATAATTCCATTACAATTGACCCACGAGTATTTATATTGCGTTTGTTTAGCAATATCGCGAACTTTTTTGTATAAATTTCTATTAGATTTGGTTAAGTTAACGTTGACATAAATTAGACCGGTGTAAAACCCAAGTTAGCGGCAGTAAGACCCTTATGGCGCCGAGCCTCCTTTAACAGTAGATCTCTCTTTAGCTTGCTTCTGAAGCGCAGTACATGGATGGTGCGTAGAGCCGCTGTATGAGTATGACCGGATACTGACAGCTGCGACGGCCTGGATTGGCCAACACCGCCATTAGTGACTGCGTGATTGGAGGTGGCGGGTAACGTAATAGTGTGCGAGTATTCGATGTCATCCTCGTTCAGTTCGATATTGTAACATCTGGCTAAATTTTTGAATGTGTCGAACAAATGAGTTTCACTAATAGGAGGAAGGCCGTGGATTTCGATGTTTTTTGAGCGCTGCCATTGTTCTTGTTGGTTCAATGTGTCCCTTTGTTGGTTAAGATCAGTCTTTAGTAACTTCAGTTCCTCTTCAAGATTGTCCAGAGGTTTGATTCTCTTATCCAATTCAGACACTCTATTATCTACTTCAACGATCCGGTTCAAGCAGAAATCAATCGATTTACTTATTTCGGTTTTTAAGTTAGATAATTCTGTTTTAAATTCCTGTCTAATTTTCGTGATTTCTTCGAGAATGGAAGCAATATTCTCCTCCAATGAGTTGTTTAATGAAATGTCCATTACTACACGCGTTTTTAGGGCAATACAATAAAAAATTTTGAATTCACTTATGTGGATTATCATCCATTATACAGCTGCCGGCAGACTTTTTGAAATTTTTTGGCGTAGTGGGGGAATGCACACAAGACAAAATTTGGGTCTCGTTGGTGGAATGGTACATGCGCAAACTTCGCCCCACTACGCCGTAAAATTTCAAGATGTTTGCCGGCTACTGTACTACCATGTGAATATTCCTGATCTTTATCCTGCAGAGAATTGAAAGCGTATGAAAATTAATATAGTTCTGCTTCACACTATGCAAGAGAAGTCAAATGGAGAAGTTGAAGGATGGGATAGCTTATTCTCCACCAATAAACTGAAGAACAAAGAGTAAGAGAAGCGGATCATAAAAGCGCTTGACCTCCCCTGCTAGAAACTTAAAAGTCCGTGCCGTACTGCTGCCCGAGATAAATTCAGATCTTCAGAACAAGTATATTTGAAACTTAATCTGTTGCCGTGAAAAATTTAAACTGTTTAAGTAAATATGGTAACGACGCCGGTTACCTAACAATTATGCCCCAACTCTCTTTACGCAGTAGACAACAAAACACACTTCATATTTTTTTTTTATTTCAAAAAAATCCTTGTTTATAATACTAATTTAATACTAATTTAATAATAACAATATAAGATAAATTACACATTTTTTTGTTGTTGTTAAATTTGTGGATTATGCCACTCTACTAGGCTACGCTTGTCCCAGAGTGGCGTTATAGAATAGAATAGAATAGAATAGAAGAAAGAATAGAATAGAATAGAACAATATACGAAAATAAGAACAAGAGCTATCTCAATAGAAATATAATGTATCCTAAAATATATTTTTTAGAGCTTCATATAGATACTCAAATCAGGTCACCCAGTGGTTCTTGGACAAATAAATGTCATTATTATAAAATATACGATAACTTTTTCAATTCGATTTTATTTTCCAATTCGATTAAAATAATAACAGTATTTTTTTTAAGATGCCTACATGAAATACATGTCACTCATCAATGATGTTTCAAAATTTTTGTTATTAACTTTTTGTCCATGGTAATCAACTTTTTATAAAAATTTAATAAAACGCAACGTTGTTTCCTTCGAACTGTAACACTTTCATTACTTAAAATTATAAATTTTTCGGTGCGTATTGCACCATCTTCTATAATGTACAAAAATATGTTTAATTAAGGATAAATTAGAAATGCTGTGGATGTGTATGGGATATGTACTCAACACCTCATAGTCGAAAAAATTTTTTAACAATATTTTATGTAAAAGTTTATTCTAAGAACACAGTTAATGGATTTTATCCCCAGAGAGATGATCAATTAATTAATGATAAATTATAGAAATCTTACAGAGACGAAGCTAATCTATATATGAGAAAAGTGAATGGAAGTCTCTTATACCAGGGCTTACAATCTCATACTGATTGTAAGCCCCGAGCCATCGTATAAAAGTCTTCTATCCACTTTTCTCATATATAAATTAGTTTCGTCTCTGTGAGACTTGTATAAATTATCCTCAATTAAAAACATTTAAGTTTCTAATTGAAGATGGTGCAATACGTACCGAAAATATTATAATATTTGTTAATCAAAGTGCTACAGTGCGAAGGAAACAACGTTGTGTTTTATTTAATTTTTCTAAAAAGTTAATCACTCATCAATATTCTTTCTATTATCAAATTAAGTTTAACACCTCTGCCACGAGGCTTTAACCACCGATCACTGTTTCTCTAAGAGTGTCTTAACCAGTAGATAGATTATTAAAAAAAGTACTCGTATGTGTATTATCGGAATTATTCATAATATTTCAGAATATTAAAAATGTTACACAAAAATATGATTATTTTCGTTTTTCCAAATTTTTTGTTAAATAAAAAAATATCATTGAAAGGTATACTATAATATCTTTAGAACGTGAGTATGAAAATTTAGTATCTCTGTATACACCACGAGACACAGATGAGTCGTTGTGGTCAATCAGATAAACCATACGTTGGAGGACGGCCCCTAAAAAGTTCAAAAATCAAAGATCCTGCATGAAAAGGTTTATGGATGTGGTCGAAGCAAAAGTGGTGTCCCGGGATAAAAGATTGTGGCGTTGTATCCTTTTTGCCTTCCCCTTCGGGGAAACGGCGTGATGTTCAGTTAGTTATAGACATGAACGTGGCAGAAATATGTAGGAATAAACTTATAAGTTTCAAAGGTGATGAGATATAAATGTACGAGATGTATAATCGCGATTTTTAAGGAGATATTAATGTTTTATTTCATAAAAAATGCGTCAAATATTTTTTAAATTTATTTCCAAATGTAATTTAAAACATAATTGACAAGTAAAGTGTTTATCTTCTTGTCGATTATGTTTTCAATTTGTTATTTTTATTTTATGTTCAAAAACCTATTTATGAATATTAAACTGTGTAACTTAAAATTTATGTATAAGACTGTATTGTTATTATGTATTCATCGGACTATGTATTTTTTAAATTTCTCCACCTTAATCCTGAAGAGAGTTGAAGTTGTTGAAAATTGATACCACTCTGGTTGCACTCAACACGTGCAACGCAGTGGGGAGGTAGATGAAGGGGTACATCGCGATGCAGTGTGCTCAAATAATACGACAACCCTTGAGATTTCAAAAAGAACCCAGTCATTCGCCTTCAAAGCGAAATTACACCCGTGGAAAGGATTCTACTTGTTGCATTTTACTTTGCAGTCCACTAGGAAATGGAATTTTTGCCCGTCGGTGGCTTTATACTGAGGAGACATCGCTAAGTCTTAATACAAAAAAAATGTAAAACGAGAATAAAGTAGTGAAAATACGTGCAATAAAAATACGATTCACAATGAAATAAATTATTTTATAAAATATTTTTTGACCTACAATGTTCGAGTGCCTCTACACAATTTTGTTTAAACGGTTCACTTAAAATTATGTAGGTGTCTACGGTCTACATAATCTTATGTGAACTGACATTGGGTTAAAAACCCATTAGAGCCGAAAAATTTTACAAACCTTTCAAACACGGGCAAAATTCTAAGAGGTATTATAAATAAAGTGCGACCTGATTATTCGACTTAAATTTACTTTGCCCTGAACTAACGACCTTAAATAACGTGTTTTCACGATCATGCGAGAGTGACCCTCTCCCCTGAAGATGGATAGTGCAATTTGCTCGAAACGTTGGACGTACGACGGTCCTTTTCAGGACCAACTGACGCGAGATAACCAAGAAAATTGACCTCTTTTATATTTAGCCCTTGAGAATCTCAAATTTAATACAACTTAACCATCCTTTCCTCTCTTGTACGTTCCTCATATATAATAATTTCTTCATTCCTTACTCTATCGACCAACAATTTTCCACACATGTGCTTTAGCGATCGCATTTCCACCGCATCCAGCTACCTTCATTCCTTATTTGTCGATCTCAGGCTTCACTTCTATACGTAAGAGTTGGCACCAAATGTCCGTAGTGAACGATTATTCATAATACAAGCTGCGCATTTCATTTATTTATTTCAATTAAATTATTCATTTAAAATAGTCGTGGATATTAAGTAATAATTATCATCAGAAAAACGTGGGATGGGTCTTGACTGGTTAACATATTCAGAAGCAGCACAAACAGTTTCTGGGCACCCTTTCCTACTAGGATAAGGTGATGAATATAATGATAAATAACCAGTTTATTTCAACGCAGAAATTGAGTGTGCAAGACCTGGTCCGCCATATAAATGAACAAAGTCAATATAAATATTGCATACAAAATTGTACACGTGAACCAAAAGATACTATTAACGAAAGTATGATTAACTACGCGTAAATATGATGTACAAAACATTAAAATAATAATAAAAAAAAAAATGTAATTAAAATAATACACAATAATTAATCAAATAATTATAGGTATTAAATTTTATTTTTTGATTAGGGATGCAGATCTCCATGACAACGCAGCTTGCATTGAGAGCTGGCGTTAAGTTCTAGCCACAGCTAGATGCAACCACCATCGACACGATGTCTCAGGAGTGGATTGAATTCATGGACATGGCCACAGGCAAACATTGTAGAAGCGCTTCACTGACGCGCCAACCGGTATCGAATACGAATTATTATATCGAACTCGTTGGTTGTTCGTCACTCGCTTATAATTATATCCACCTAATTAATATTTCTGGCCATTTCATACTGGCTTTTTTTAACGTAATAAGACGTTATAAACGTTACAATTTAGCAAAAAGTTAATTAATTAATGGGTGAAAAATAAATTAAAATTTAATTTATATTTCGCCCCTTAATTATCATCACTCATAATAAATATCACTATACATACTTGGGGGAGTTAAATGGTACAATACACTGTTGTCGCAAAACAAATTTCAAGAAAGAAACATTCCAAAACACGAACAGTTTAAGAAAGAAGTCAAATCCTGGATCAAAATCAATGTTACAATACAACGTTGCCCAAAGACAACGATGTATCATTGCCCACATGTCCCAAAATTACTACTTCTAAATGAAGTGTAATAATGGCTTCTTTTTATTTTTTATTTTATTATTATTTTTTTTTTCTTTTTTTTTTTAAATAGAGATGCGAACACGGAATACGTGTCACATCAATATTCTTACTATTTTCAAACTAAGCTAAACGCTTGTGTTATGAAAATAGGACTAACTTGCTAGTCTGGGCTGAGATTCGAACCCGCGACCTTTGGGTCACGAGGCGAGTGTCCTAACCGCAAGACCAACAAGCTACAAACTTAAAATGTAATAATATAGATATAATTTATTGTAAAAAACATTATTATGTATGTACTGTATAAATAAATATAATAAATAAAAGAAATGAAAAATATAATCGAATTGTCTATAATTAACTTTTAACAGTTCCATGCCAAATTACGTCAAAACGCTGTAGGAGTATGAAACGTATTTGGGGAAGAAGTTAACTCTGTTACTTAAAGGAAGGGTGAGATGTAGAAAATATATGTATACAAGGATGTATACATATATTTTCTAAAGTGCAACTGAGCAAAATTATGAATCAATGAATTTAAATATATGCATAGGGCCTATTTTTGCACAAGATTCGAAAGAGTAACTGTGCAAAACTTTGTTTAAATTTGTCAAAGGTGTTCAACATTAATAATTAGTTCGATCGTTTGAATTAGATTTGGAAATGGGTTAAAATGTGTTTAAAATTATTGGCAGGGGAGGGTTAAATATCCCGGAAAGTTAAGTGGGTTGGCTATATTTTCCAAAGGTTTCGTAAACAAATTTTGATATAGTTCGCGTCGGGAGAGTAGGTAAGTAATGAGGCCAGCGGAAAGATTCTTAAATGTAAGGGGTATTTATATTTTTGTAAGGTCCTAAAGAGTAACTGTGTAAAATTTGAAACGGAGTATATTCATAATATAATACATGTTTATCTCGGGGAAAGGGTTGAGTTGACCTAAATGTGGGGTGTCTGTGTATTGCGCAGGATCCTAAAGATTGTGCAGATTGGTCAAAGATTGTATAATTGTATGTAGAGAACAGACAAACAGACTTTAGGCATTTATTTAGATATTGCGTTTTCTTAAAACTTTATTGAAGATAAAGTAAAATATGTACCTAAAAGCCTCCTCTAAAAACGTCAAATTTAATAAAGGACATTCACTCGCATTAGATTATGTCTGTCTGAAACCATTCATATTTTATGAGAGAGATTTCAACAATCACGATTGCTTAACGACAAAAGAATTTATAATGCCGAAAAATATTTTTTCTTCACATCTTATCATTTGACATATTTTACTATTTCTCGAATCACAGACATTATCGCAAAGGATTAGCAAAAGGGAAATTTATCTACATTGAAAATATGAACCTCAACGTATGAAACATTTTAAACCTTTTTATAATTTGTGTATTTTACTTGACGTCTACGATAAAAATGTTTTTCTTGTACGTCAATATATCATTTCATACTTTCAAGAATGCGAATAACTCACTTTTATATTAAAATGATTGTTCACATATCAAATATAATGATTCCGATTTAAAAAGTTGTCACGAAATGTAATAATATTATATGCCTAATATAAATCTTTTCCCGTCAGTCTTTGTATTATGAATAATATTTTATGTATATAAGTTAAAAAAAAGCATAAATGAAACTCATGGCATATCTTAAAGACGGCTTTGTGTATGAGATTTTATAAAATTATAAACGTGATAAAATGTTTAATAATGATTAATATTAATAAAGAGAAAACACTTTGTGTAAAACCACTATTTATTGAGTGCAATAGCAAATTACTAACTAACTCACTAACTTACCATCACGCCGTTTCCCCGTGGGGATAAGCAGAGAGGATAGAGCGCCATACTCTTCTGTCCTGACATACAACTCTCGCCTCATCCACATTCATACATCTTCGCATGCAAGCTCGACGGTTGTTGAGGCTTCTAACGGGACCATCTTCTAGTATCTGGTTAATCTGGTCGAGCCCCGTCATCCGCGGTCGCCCTCTCTTTCTGGCCGTGTCAACACTTGCATTATATATCTTTCTTACCATTCTTTCCTCATTCATTCGCTCAACATGCCCGAACCACCTAAACGACCCTGTTTTAATTCTATGAATCATACTGCGATCAGCTTTACATTCATTCCTAATATCTTCATTCTTTACTCTATCATAAATGGATTTGTCACACATGCGTCTAAGCGATCTCATCTTCACTGCATTCAATCTACTTTCGTTCCTCTTCTGCCAGCTCGTGCGTTGTTACGATGCAAAAAATGAACACAAATGAAGTTTTCTAGTAAGTAGGTAACCTTTTTTAAACTAAAAAATATATATTTATTTGGAATATCATATTGAAGCTAGTAATACGGGCTTGTCAGGCAACTTTCCCCCCGCTTTCTTCTTACCGGACAACGGTAGGGAATGGTCTTTTGACTGTGGTCGACCCATATATTCACGCTCGGCTATGCATGTAATGTCAGCCGTCACTATATTATGTAATTTTTTAGTGTTTACATGCATCATGAGGCGTGTTGTAGACTACACAAGCTGAAGCTAAATAAACAATTCTCTGTTTCAACTAATGTACATAACTCAACATTCTTTTACAGTTCTGCTTTAAGATGGAAAGTGCGAATCAGGACAGAGCAGCAGGATTGTGTTTTAGTCATGGCCAAACTGTTATTTAACTGGTTACACGTGGTAGTGAGATTTGTAATGGTGATTGGTAATTGAGCTGTAACTGTTCTAGTACCGATGGTTGTTTCTGATCAGTAACCAACCGTCAATACAGCAGATACAAATTTCAAATAACAGTTAGTATATCATCAGTTAAAACACCATCACTATAGTTTAAAATATGTTTTTATTTCTTTTTAAATATACATTTATTTTCTTCTTTTTAGTTTTTGTCGTGTTTAATCTTGGTATCAATTCTAACCTCACTCAGCTGAAATTAATAACGCTGAATTTATCTTGGCATTCTCGATTTCATTAAAAAGTATATTTATATTTTAGTTTTAATAATTTATTATGAAGTATAATTTACTATAGAATACATATCTACGAATAAGTGCAATAAATATTCAAAATATTATTAACCTCAAAACTTAAGCGTCACTTTTAAAATAATATAAAATCACGGATGTCACCGGCATGTTTAATCAGAATTTAAAATATTTTTTGAATAAGTAAACTAATTTCGTAAAATTTATTAATAATTATTGTATTATCATCCGGAATATGTCTCCCTGCCAAATTTCAGAGTGATCGAATATTGATAACAAGATTTCACGCTGACAGACAAGTGAAGCTTAGTTAAAGCAAAAACAGACTTGGGGTAATGTCTCATTTTTTTGATTAATCACGATGTTTCATTTTATGGGCTATGTGGGCTATTAACTTTTTATTTGAATTGATAAATAAATTTATATTTATAACGTTTTGCCATTTCTTTCATTTTAATTTTGAAAGAGCCTAGTTTTACTTTTCACTTTTAGAATTATTTTAAAGTTGGCATATATTTCAATTAATCAAGAATCTTCTCCAGGAATACGGTTACACGAAAATTTAAGCAAATTATTAAATATGCGATATAAATAAGGTATTACTTTTTGTGATGCACTCTAAAAAATTAGTACTGTCTGGCGTGGAATGTTGTGCAGAATATTTCCGATTGGCCTCTGCCAGTTTCGATCAGTCTGCGTCCATATTTTATAGAGTTTTCTTTTAGGGAACGATTTCCAATCAGCGTTGAGTGTATTGTATACTTTCGGAGCTAAAATCATAAAAAAAATTGTAAAATGTAACAGTTGCTCTTAAAGTTTGTTAGTGTTTGCCTCTGTTATTTGCATGATGTGCAACAGCATGAATATATGTGTGTGTGTGTGCGAAAGAGAGAGAGAGAGAGAGAGAAAGAGAAAGAGATAGAGAGGGAATGTGTGAGAATTATTCGATAGTAAATTTTTATATATATTTCGATATTTTAATTACGTATCACAATTATTCAACGGAAAGTAATAATAATAACTTATTCTTTCTGAAATTGCCAGGCCGGCGCGACGTTCTTTCCATCATGAGATATGAAGCTTTGAAATATTCAATTATCTGTCAAACAATTTAATTTATATTGTTTATTCCATATTTTTCTGTATGAAAAAAAATTTGAAACAGTATAAATATTCTTCACTAAGATTTTTTATTAATTTCAATTTTTCTTAAATTTTAGAGAATCGTCTGAAAATTTGCGAACACTTGAATTGTTTTGGTTTTTTTGTTTCTTGAGAGCATCAATTTTGTCAGCGTTTTTTAACTGAAATATAAAGGAATATGAAGTTTATACGTGCAACAATCCAAATCTTGGGCGAAACCGGGCGGTGAAACTAGTATTTTACAATACACAATAGCAAAGTAAATGGCAAACTAGTAAAATGCAAAAATGTATAGAAATTAAACTAATATAAAATGCAGAGAAACAAAAGGAAAAATAATGAAATTCGTGTAATTATTTCATACATCCGTTTTTTTTTCCTCCTTCATTTTAGCGGTTAATTGAATTTTTTTAACCCTACTACATGCCATCGTGAGACCCAATTAATGTAGCGAAATACTTCACAAAAGCACTCGGGCTTTAGAAAATCACACACATAGATGTAATGTGACCTCACCACGAATAGGACGTGGAGTATCCAGTATGAGAAGCCAGTTTCGTGCTCACTGGACCACGCTGCTTACGGCCGGCATATAGTGGCCTCATTCAGATGAAACACGGCTCGTAATGCGCTTCCACCAGTTAGGGTTCTGGGTCGTCCCCGTAGCTGACTCCAGTGTCTCCACAGCCAGATACATCGCATCAGCCACTCTTTCAGGTCTTCTTCGGCCTAAGGTTTATTTTAATTTTAATCAATTCAACGCAAAAACAGGCACGATGTGCATGAATTTCATGTATTATGGTATAACAAAATCATTGTCATCAAATACTTGCTGTATTATAAAAATAACCTGAATATTTTGAATTTGTTGAGATGAAATAATTACAACATACATATGAACCGGTTTGAAAACTCAAATATTTACAAATTCAAAATATTTGATAGATGTGGTATTCTATCATGGGTGGAACGTTACATTATATAAAGTGATCACTTAAGCCAGCCGCACGATAGGTGCCCTACGAGCACCTAAAGACTTCCGTACATACTTTCCCATAAAAAATGTAATTTCGTCTCTATGAGACATCTATAATATATCTTGAAAAATAATCAATTACATATTTAACAATATTTCTATACATATATTCTGAGAAATAAATTATTATATTTGTGCACTGGGGAATTTTTTTTTTTTTTTTTTTTTAAATAGAGATGTGAACACGGAATACGTGTCACATCAATATTCTTACTATTTTCAAACTAAGCTAAACGCTTGTGCTATGAAAATAGGACTAACTTGCTAGTCTGGAGTGAGGTTCGAACCCGCAACCTTTGGATCACGAGACCAGTGTCCTAACCACAAGACCAACAAGCTACTCTTTATTATTATTATTAATTATTTTCCTTTTTTTTTCACGTGAAGGAATACAGATGTCTCTAGCATAGTTTTTTTAAACAAATGAAAGATTTCACTTTGGAAAATATATAGAACTTTAAACAATTTCATAATGTGTGGATATTCTTACGATGGAATTGGTGAACGTAGCATTGTGTACAGTGATCACTTAAGCCATCTTGCACAGATTGTAAGCCCTGGGTCACCATATAAAAGACTCGTCCGTGTGAGACTTATATATTTTATCTTAATTACAATGTGAAGTTAATATTAGTGATGTGAATACAAATGAATAGCATAATAAATAGTTTATTTCCATTCATAGTTCGTATCTATGAATATATCTACGTTTGTCATATAAATCGGTTTGTTATTTTTAATTCTAGAGACTTCTATAATTCTTTTTAATTAAATCTCATTTTAGTCAACCTACAGCTGGTACACGGACTGTCTGCGCGCACAACATCAAAATCGTTTCAGACGAGTACATTCATGTACATACTGCAACGAGACTAGAATGTATCAAGGTACAATAAAATCATCACATAAGGAGGCTGCTCTGATTGTAAAGTTGTACCAGGATAATCATCTTTTCTATGTAGCCGAAAAATTGAATTATATTATTGAGGTTATATTAAGATAAAAATAAAATACTCTGCAAATAAATTTCAAAGTTAGTAAAATATTTATTAACGTTCCAGACGCAACTTTTCTTTTAGCGTATTACTGTATGAATGAAGATGTTTTTTTTTTTCAATAATCCCGTGCTTCATTCTTTCCAGCCAAACTCGTGAATAACCTAGGCGCCACTAAAATATGCAGTCACAACTTTTGGATAAAACCAATCTAATCGCTGTGAGTGGAAATGCTCGGCCCACCCCCCACCCTCTTTGGGGGTAGCGACACACCAAATCTACGCCCTACAGCCAGAACCATCGCTGCATTCAATATTCACATAATTGGCTAAGTTTCTCTTAAGTTATTCAACCGAATTCCATATAAGTCGAAAACTCAATTAATAGGCAACAAAACAAATTTAATGTCTGCGGAGGTTTCGTTTAAAGGATTTAAGGGTTGAGGGTGCCTGGAGTACTATTTCGGATTAAAATTATTATTGTTGGTTAACATCCATAAAATTTGCTATTACATTATTTTAATATATTGTGTTAGTTAAGTGCGAAGTATGAAAGTACTTGCTGGCTGCTAATGTGAATAACTGAGAAGTCTCACAGAGACGAAGCTATTTATATATGACAAACGTGGATAGAAGTCCCTCATAAGATGGCTCAGCGAAGTCTTTTGTAAGAATGTGATGTTGTTCTTTTGGAATTCGAGTTACTTTGAATTTAGATGGTTTCCAAATTGTTAATTATCAATCCTTGATGAAGAACCGAGTGTAGTATTTTAAGATTGTGATTATCGAAAGAATGATTGTTATTAATTATATGGTCAGCGAATTATGAGAAATTGTTATTCTTTTAACAACGGTGATGTAACGGAAATGTATTTTCATTTTAACCTTTTTTTAAATAGAGATGCGAACACGGAATACGTGTCACATCAATATTCTTACTATTTTCAAATTAAGCCAAACGCTTGTGCTATGAAATAGGACTAACTTGCTGGTCTGGAGTGAGATTCGAATTCGCGACCTTTGGATGAAGAGGCGAGAGTCCTTATCTCAAGACCAACAAGCTACTCAATTATATTACAACTTATATTGTAACTTACCCTCACGCAATTTTCTTATTTAATTCATTGTATAATAGTTGTATACGTCATGGTTCATGTCAACGAAAGAGATTTTGAAGAGATTACGACTAGCTATTATTTGGAGCAGCGTTCGGTTTTTGTTGCCCCAGTGTCATTCAAAATATCACTGAATGTTTCATCATTAACGCTTCTGTCAAAATTAGTCAAATGTTACTTCATTAATTCCCTAGATAGCAGCAGTAATTCAATGCTTTCTATTAATATTGGTGGATTTGGCGTTACCGTTGCAGATACGTTCTTTCTACTTTAGTATAATTATGCAAGCTGTGCCCGCGCGGCTTCGCACGCATAGTTTTTTAGTACACTGTTTGGATCGTCATAGAACTTTCGTCATAGCACCTTCTAGAACATTCTCCTTCCAGAACTTTCAAGAAATTTATCGAAAGTACAGAAACCTTATAGACACACCGACACATTCCGCCACTCAGTTTAGAACCTTGTAGAACTTTCGGGAATTTTATAGAACCTTCTCCTTCTAGAACTTTCTAGAGCAGGTTTTTCCGGAACCTATTAGACTCACCGACACAGTCGGCGCGCCTATTTTGAAACAATCTGAATCTGAAGCATTTACGGCCTTCCCATAACAAAAAAATGTGCTAGAAAACACATTATCGTCACCCACTCTCACCCACGCACAGCTACCCCCACCAAACTCGCATATTTTCGATGTGACACCAAGTGTTATCCACCACCATAACCACCGGTGGGTGGTTGTGGCTGGTTGTAGAGAAAACTTGGCGTGTAGGGAAACACGGGTTCCTTTTTATATATATTAGGTCCTTACATATGAAATTGGCGTTTAGTATGGGAGGAACATAAAGCCGATTTTTTTATATTATAATATATTTATTTAATCGAAGTATGTACCATTGCTATCTATGCACTTTTGCCATCTCATAGGTAGTTCATCGATCCCTTTACTAAAAAAACCATTCGGACGGGAATCAATAAAATCTTTGAAGGCGGTTTGGACTGCCCCATCGGAGTTGAATTTTTTCCTTTGCAAGAAGTTATCCAAATTTCGAAAAAAATGGTAATCTGTTGGGGCAAGGTCCGGAGAGTACGGTGGATGTCTTAGACATTCCAATTGAAGCTCCTCTAATTTGGTAGCCGTCTGTTGTGCAGTGTGTGGTCTAGCGTTATCATGAAGCAGCAGTGGCCTAGAGCGATTAACCAGCCTCGGTTGTTTAGCAGCTAGCTTTTCCATCATGGTTTGCAGTTGCTGACAATAGACATCTGCCGTAATCGTCTGGCCAGATTTAAGAAAGCTGTAGTGAACGACACCAGCACTAGTCCACCAAACGCTCACAAGTAACTCGCGTTTGTTGATTTGCTTCACTCAATTCGTGAGGTACCCACCTTTCAAGCTTTTTCACCTTACCAATTTGCTTCAAGTGGATTAAAACAGTTTTATCACTAACACCGCAGCCTGCAGCTAACTCGGATGTGGTTTGCGATGGATCCGCTTCCACAATAGCCTTCAATTCTTCATTATCAACTTTGGTCTCCGGCCGTCCACGGGGCTTGTTCTGCAGGTCGAAATTTCCAGAACGAAAACGTTGGAACCAAAAACGCACTGTGTTTTCTTTTGCGGCACCGTCGCCATACACATCATTAATCCTTCGAGCCGTTTCTGCAGCACTGGTGCCACGGTGGAACTCGTACTCGTAAATAACGCGATATTTCAAGTTTTTCATTTTGTAAACTGAGTGACGCAAAGAAAAAAACAATTGAGGAAAAAACAAATGAATTATAATTTTCAAAACACAAATACATGAGTAAATAGCTGTATAAATTTGGATTTGGAATTCCTAACCAACGAGAAAATATTTGAGATCAAATTTGCCAGTACGGCAAAACGCCAATTTCATATGTAAGGACCTAATATATTTATATATTGATTTCGTATTTTTTTTGAGAACAAAAATTAATGATCCATAGAAACAATAGATTAACCATCTAAATAATTTTAAAAAATCTTTACAACCCCTAAGAGTAGACTTTTCAATTTTTTAATGTTTTGTAAAAATAAACCTTAGTGTAAATTTATTCGAGATGTTGTTTCAGCAATAGACTGAAATGAGTTAGGAATGTTACAATATCCTGATACAAAGTTTATTTTAGCGTATTGAAAATTATAATAAATGTAATAAAAATAAAAATATAATTTACATGCTGCAGTAGGAGTTCATCACTGTTGGCTCTAAAACTCCTGGTGGGTCTTGCCTCCTCAAGAGTGTTCCTCCGAATTAACAGGACCCGAATAGAGAACTCTGAATCCCGAGGCTTGTATTAAGGTATCGTAATATTTATTTTTATAGGCTAGAGCTGTTCGCCCTACGCTTAACCCCTTACCTGGAAGACCAGGGTTTTTCTATAGCGGTATTCCTTCCCTTAGCTGTTTGGTTCCCGTTTTATGGCACCCGATATTTGCCATTTGCCCTCTCTATATCTGCCAAGATGCTATTAATGGTTGTCATCACATTTCACGGGATTCGTGGGATTTCTGATGACCACCCGTAGACCCCAGAGGGTCGAACTTATCGGATATGTTGCTGATGGCATGCAACGTGGCATTACACAGCATTTTATAAGCACATTACATCCAGCGGAGAGTGTACCACTGCGACCCTTTCAATTATTTGAACCTGTAGCTAGGAGAAAATAAACAAAATTAATTTACTGATTAATTTGCTTATTTTTATTGTAATGGTAGTAAATTTTCACCTTTTCAGGGAAGGTCTCGCTCGTAAAACATTCATTAGGAGTGACAATATAAAAATGAACGTAAACTTTACGACTTGTTTCCGAAGAAGTGCTGCGCATACAGCTAGACATACAGCAAGTCTCGGGGGCTCACCCGCGTTGTTAAAAAGATTTAATCATCTTGATGGAAATATTCGGAACAACTCGAGAAGAAGTCTTTGAAGATCTCTGCCTGCAATTATTCCTGAGATGAAATAAATTTTTATGAGGCGCTTTCATTGCGGGGATGTAAATTTTGCTACCGCTTCAGGCATCTGTAGACTATTATATTACTTTCAAGGTATTCCAATAAATAATCAAGTAATCACTGGCTACTAGCAGGAAGTTATCGGCTTTATGTGACTATTTCGCGGCCGCTGGTGGCTACGGGCAATGTTGCTTTTACCAAAAAAAATATTATTAATAAAAATACATTATTTAAAATCATTATTTACTGATTTATCAAATGTTGGGCTAATGATTCCTTCGGCAGGAATCAACGTAAACTAATAGCGAAAATTGGAAGTAGACTTAAACAAAAACAAATATATATATATATATTAGAGAGTTGAATAACTAATTAGGAACTAATGTGTTAATAAATTTTAAAGATAACTATTGTTTTCATTTTATTAATAACCAGATTACCCGCGCGGCTTCGCACCGGAAGATTTTTTAGGAACTTTTAGTCATATTTTATCAATTTGTGTATTAACCTAAGATATACATATATATTTTTTAATAGAACTTTTTGGGTTCTGTAATTTTTCTATGGAAAGTATTTAAATATGTATCTCTTACCAGCGTTCGTTAAAAATGCATCGCTCGACCATTTTTTATTCGACATTAGGTGTAAAATAGATCACCACAAAAAACCCTTTTATTTTAACGTGATAATATATAGCCTATGTCTACCCTGAAAGTCCATTCTAAATATTGGTGAAAGAATTTTTGAAATCGTATGAGTAGTTTCGGAGATTACCTCCCACATCCAAACTTATAAACTTTACCTCTTTATATATTAGTATAGATTAACAGTTAAATAAATTGATTGCTATTATTTATTATCGTCAACACAAAGTCTAAAAATTAAAATTTGTATTTGGTTTTGTTGGTAATATTGAGTTTCAATTCTAAAAAACTGCTCGAATGTTTGAATTTCTAGTTCCTGCAAAAAAAACTCGCATCCTAATCTGTTCAGCCATTTATGACTTTAAGGGTGACAGACAGACAGATTTATCAGTTTCCGTATGTATGTACAAATGTAGGGATTGACGTGGTTAAGAATAATTTTGTCTTGTACTCGGGTAAATTTGAATTCCAGTATTTCTCTCTTATACCGATCCATATTCCCATGTAACATCATTTGCATCACAGTTATTTCCTTTGTACCCTTTGTTGGTTTATTTTTGAAGCGAACAATGCTTTTAATACTCGGTTGAATGAAATAGACTTACTTTCTTTTTATTCAGCTAGTACAAAATACTGAAAATATTTGAAAATCGCTTATTTATAGTTTTTGTGTTTAGTTTGTAGAACTCCATGATTATTTTTAATGAAATTTAAAATAAATTAAAAATTAACACATGTATTATTATTAAGTTTTGATTTAAGTATTGTTTTTTACGAACGCTTTAACGGTAAAAGATATTTAAATACTTTCTATAGAGAAGTTGGAAAACTCAGAAAGTTCTATAAAAAAGCGCGACGACATATATATGTATTTATTTTTTATTAAATTCTATTTAGGTACAATTTAACATTTTCAGTAAAATAGTATGTTTGTACAATGTTATTGTTGATATTTGTGTTCTTAGTCCTCCTCACTAGGGGTTCCTGTGCTCAGGCGGACTAGCCTATTTATTTTCTATTTTTAAACTACTACGTCGTTTTTAATGCTCTTTTTAATTTATCTGCATCGACTTATATCATATATCTATATGTTAAGGTTAAAACACAAATTGTTTACTAAAATATACTAAAAATCTACGCATGCGAAGCCGCGCGGGCACAGCTAGTTATCTAGTAAAGTTATTCGATAATGTGAATGATGATTGTGAATATATGTGAGGAGGACATGACCTACTAGGAGTTGTCGAGCCAACAGTAATGATTTATTTATTTAACGCCTTAATGGGCTTTCACAAAATATACAAAATATTAATTTAAAAAAATAATATAAGACATATAAACAAGGTACAAGCACACATAAAAGAATTGAGTAAATTTAGATTGCTGTTAAAAGATTCAAGTGCATATAATAGATTTGTGTAGATTGCAGTTAAAAAGATTCAAGTACATCTTATAGATTTGTGTAAATTAAAAAGAGAAGTTTAAGTAGAAAGAAGAAAGGAAAAATTTAGTATCCATTTCCGTTTAGTTGAGATGTAAATAATTGTATCAACTTTGTCCTACACACAGTTTAATTAATTATCAGCAAAAATGTCAGCCGCCTCTGCATGTTCATTCCCTAATGAGTGTAGCCTGGGGATTACAGAGTTTGCTAATGCATTAGTTCTGACAATTCCGCTATAATAGAATAATGCACTGTGTCTTGATGACCTCGATGGGGCATATAAGTCGATCAGACTAACAATCTGGGGGCAACAATCATGCTATTTATAATGATATGTAATTGTAATTGTAATTATACTATTACAATTATATGGAGAGATGAATATTTTACGGAGGGTGATTCTACGGCTGAAGAGGCATTCCTTGAGTAAGAATAGACCCGTGAAATCGCGTGATTTATTCACAAAAGCTGTCACTTGATACGTGACTAGAAATATTTCAATGTTTTGCTCGGATTTATGATATGGTTGAGAACGGCAGGAGGAATGACGTAATCGGTAGCGTCAGAAGTTATAAGGTAAAAGCTTGATTTATACTTCAGATGCCGTTCTACGTCCATCTAACTACATCTTTTCGCTTGCCCCGGTCTAAAATACGGGACTTCCGCGGAAATAGCCACAAATGTGGCCTTCCATCGCGCGTAAAAAATCCTTTATGCATTTCACCGATTTAAAAAAAGAACTGATCAAGGTAAAAATAAACTTTTTTTTGATATCCGTTTATTTCTCTATGACAATTATCATTTTTGCGCACTTAGATAAAAAATAATGTAACTACGGTATATTATTGATTAAGCGTCTCTCGGCCGGCCGTTTGTTTCGGGGAAAGCCTGATTTTCGGCCGTATTCTGAAATAAGCAATATTGCTAGTATTCGGTCTCTTAACAATTATTTTATAACATTGAAATACCGTCAACATTGTCGTTTTAAGTTTGACAGGTTTAACATTAATGAATTCAGTCAATCAGAAAGCTCTAAGACATAAACAAACGTCAAGTTATTCACAAATTTTGGATAACGTTTGTTCACGTTTTAGGGCTTTCTGATTGATTGACTTCATTAATTTCAAACCTGTCATGCTTAAAACGATATAATTGACGGCATTACAATGTTATACAATAACTGGTTGGATATTGGTTATTTCAGAAAATGGCCATATGTTTGTTAAAATGCGGGGCAAGCTAGTGGATAATGTAATATAATTAATCTAACAAAAAAAATTGTGTATATATGTGCGTAACACTCGGGTTCGCCGACAAATTTTCACGAATATTTTCAGGTATTTCGGATACTTTTATAGGTCCTTAAGAAGGTCTGACGTCGCTTGTACCTCATTATTATCACCATTATGCACCATTCTCACATATTCCGTATTTTATATTTGGTCAAAACTTCACTGAAATATTTTTATTCAATTTTCAGGATCCCGTTAGCAACGTATTCAAGCGCCCATTTTAGATGGCCATACGCAATATATGAACATAAAAGAATTCTGCTTACTTTTGTTGCACTATTGTATGTTGTACTGGCTATGAAAATGATAACAGACACGAAAAGGTCACCAAAACTGTTTCATAACACGATATTATGTTCGTTATACGAACAAATTCATGACTTATCGGCACGACCTTTACATTATAGAAGGGCATACATTTGATAGACTGGTATAATCAATTATAATAAATGTATGTATTACGTACATTGCATTATTATATTATTCGAATCACAATGGTTTATTATAAAATTAATTTCATAATATTATGGGTACCCGAATACTCACAAATATAATTAACTAGCGACCCGGCCCGGCTTCACCCGATACAGTTTTGTTTTTAGAGTTTTTTTATATATTTATAGTTTTTATATTATATATATAGATAAACTCGTCATATTTTCTAAGATATATTTAATTGAATGATTTGGTGTAAAGGACAAATTTGATCTACGGTAAATGCTTAAGGTTAATAAGATGTTTAATTTGATAAGGATTAATACTGAATTGGTCAAAATTGCTGGAAAGTCAACCATTATATATTTGATGCAATTTATACAAAAAGTGGTTGGTGTAAGTTATCCTTAAAATATAGGTATAAACTACCTTTGATTTTTTGTAGATCATTTAATTTTACACAATTCTTTCCTACACATTTTTTTTATCTCTAACGGATTAGGCAGCGTTTTTCATGAGAGCGCTTTACCGGATATTTTTTTCCCGACTTGACTCACTAATACTGTTAATGCTCAGCTCTTATACGTGCTAGGGCAATTTTTAATGCATAAAAAATTTTATAGCTAAATGTTACCATAAAATTAAAAATCGCATACAAATCCGTTGAGAGGTTCTCGAGATTAATGCGGTTATACAGACGGACGGTGTGACGACGCTCCTCAACTCAGAATTACCATCGATCAGTACTGAAAATTTAATTTTTTATTTATTTACGATCATACGATGAATAACGAATGAGTACAAAAATAATAAGGGAAATCATTTTTAGAAGATTTCAGAATTTTCTGAGAGAAAACATTTATTTCTGTCAAAATGATGGCGATATCTTTCACACAGCCGTGCAAATGAGCCATAATAATAATGTCTTTAATAAATTTTATTTTCAAAAAAAAAAAAATATTAAAGACTTCCATCTTTCCATAGTTATAAGAATTTGAAATAATTTTTCACGCATCATTACTTGAAAAAATTTTTTTTGAAGAAATCGTGATTAAGAAATTAAATAGTAATAACATTAAAAATACAGAAGTATCATTACCAGCTGCGAAATCTATGTATACTGTTTCATGAGAAAACACAATAAATGTCACTATCATAGCCTCTGAAAATATACGGATGATACCTATTTGGAACATATATACAACTTTCAAAAATTTGATGTGTGGATGTTCTAATAATGGAAATGGTGAACGTTGCATTGTGTACAGGGATCACTTAAGCCAGCTCGTACAGGTTGTAAGCCCTGGGCCATCGCAAAAAAGACTTCCATGCATATTTCTCATATAAATGCATTCATCTCTGTAAAACTTCTGTAATTTATCTTAATTAAATCAAGTAATAGTTTGCTTAGATTTTTCACAGCAATGAAATAGGATGTGAATTCATATTATTGTTTCAGTAAAAACTGCATAAAATTTGATAGTATTTTTTTGCAGAGAAGATTGCCGAATGCATAACTTGTGAGGATTATATACCTTTGTTTTTATTTATTGTGACTAAAGGGATTATATTGTGAATATTATTGTTTCGAATTTCATATTTATATCAATTTAATTACTTAGTGTGATAAATTTTATAAGTTAAAAGGGGTTTATAACTTCACTTTTTAACTTTTTAACTTCATTTTAACTTTAAGGTCACTTCATTGACAGTTACACGTTACATGTGTAACTGTCAACGATAATATAATATATGATTGTTGACATGTTTAACTTCATTATTAATAATTTAAATACCACTTAGTGAGAAATGGAGAAGCAATTTTCAAACAGTTAATTAGAAAAATAAAACTTATAAAATACTTGATAATTGATAAAACTTACTTGATCTTGTAAGATTTACCTTCCATTCAATCTATTATTTGTTTCGTATGAGCCTGTAATAGAATCCGAAACGTCGGCCAGAGAGATCCAATATATATGGCCGAATATCCCAGAAAACTACACACACAGAACATTCTAGGCCGTGAAAATCTGAGAACATTTTAAAATTTTGACTGTTGATTTCTTTAAAGGTACAGATACACATGCTTATTACTGGCATGTTCATTGGCATGCTCAAAACTAGCATACCCTAACAATTGTACACACTTGCTCATTATTATTGCTTATTTTAAGCATGCTCATAAATAAGCATGCTCAAAGCTAACAATCAAACACAGATGCTTATTAGTGGCATACTCTTGCCATAGAATAAAGGGGAACTCTTGTTCAAAATTGAAACTTTGCACACTGAAATAGAAAATTCAAGTCAACCGATAAATCAAAACAGTTCCTGGGTTTAATCAAACACACATGCTTATTATTGGCATGCTCTTGTCATAAAATAGAGACGCTCTTGTTCAAAATGGAAACTGCAAACTGAAATAGAGAATTCAAGTGAACCAATAAATTAAAATAGTTCCCGAGTTTCCATCCGCACATTTTTGATTTTAGTTTATATAATTTTTATTGTAAGATTTTAATCATTCATATCTTTTTTCTTTTCTTGCTATATTATTTTTACATAGCGGTGACCGAGTATTCCATAGACATTCGTGATTCCTGTAATGAGTCACGAAAAATAATGTTTTATCATCTCCCCAACGCGCCATATTTGTTTCATCTGTTGCGGACTGAGAAGATCGCATTGATAATCAATACTAGCCGCGCTAGCCGCGAATGACATAAGCATGCTCATAATAAGCCAGCCTGTTCACACATGCTCAAAAGATACCCCTTCTCATGGTGAATGACATTAGCATGCTGATAAATCAACCGGTGGTTGATTTGTTGATTGTTGATTTGTTGATTGAGCGATTAATAAGCATGCCCATTAACTAGCAATGTGCGTACACACATGCCACTAATAAACAAAGGGCTTAATAAGGTCAATACTGCGCACGCTCACGTGCCACTAACAAGCATGTGTATCAGTACCTTAACACAAAATGGAAAAATGGCAACCAAATTTATATTTACGAAAAATTTTGAGGAACACGAGTCATATCTGCAATCTGCTAGATCATTATAAATAATTCCGGGCTCTCAATGTTTGAGGTGGTACTCTGCAGGTCGCGCAGTTTCTACGAGAGCCTTGTGTGGCCATTAACATTTCAGGCGGGTCAGAGACTGCAAAACTTCAAAAGGTACTTTTGCGGGTCTCCTGTTTTCTACGAACCCACACACGAGGCCCGACCTGGAGTGGCTCATGTTCCCCGCCGGGCAAATGTTGCGCGGAAAGTTGCGAGGGATCGCTCATTAATTCATGTCCTAGAACGACCGATTGTACAAGAGGGACAAGAAGAAACCGCAAGCCCCCCGGGGCGCTTTCTAAATGTTTCGGGGAAGAAAACACACGCCTTCGGGTTCTGGACGACCAAATATCGTTTTACTTCCAAAGATATTATTTGCTCTCACGAACATTAAAAGCTAAGTATTGTATACAGATTTATTTGGAAAACATTAATAACCTCGCAGGACTATATTCCTGCCTTGATTTTGAGTAGAAAATGTTCAAGCAGTTATGGAGTTATGCAATATCAAAGTTTGCAATTTTTTTCCAATATTTCTGTACTATTTTTTTACAAAACGTTGAACTATCATTACTGAATAACTAATTATTTAATGTACAAAGTAACTTTACACTATTAAATTTAACGCTTTCCTTTAAATTACACTATTCCGTAATTTATCACTTGTGAATAGACACTTTATTATCGCTTTAACATTTTATTCAATATTCATTAGAACATTCCATCCAAAACGACAATATTTATATTATTTGGTATTAAAGTGTTTTTCAGTGTCAAAATGTTAACATTTTAAACCTTGCGGAAAAAATGTGACACATCTATAAAATTAATTTGATTTTATCGATTTATAATGAAATATCTATTACTGAGTAATTTTTTTTTTATTAATATCAATTCAATTTTTATATCCAATTCACGAATTCTCAATAAAAATTAACTTAAATAAATCAGTCATATATATATAAAAAGAAAAATATATCTACCGACTGCTTTTAGTCATCGCCAGGACTGGATGCCGAATCTTTTTCTCGTATGTATAACTTTCTTTTTATCTGCGTACGTTTTCAAAGTGAGAAATCTATTTGTCCCATTAGAATTAACTATAGTTTTCATCTCACTTAAAATTAACCATAAATTTTTGGTATTAAAATATGCTAACAGTTCTATTTTATTTACAAAACTGAAAGAATATTTTTGTATTGGTTACATTAGTAAATTGTACAGAAAGAGAGCAAATATTTCAAAAAGAAAATTTACACATTAAAAATTTCGCATTTTTATAAAGCCTAACCTAACACAACTTGTGTTTTTTCAAGTATACTTAAACTGATCATTAACATTAAAAACATTAAATTTTCTAATAATGCGTAATAATAGATGTGTGTATTTTTAAATAAACTTATAAAAGCACGTACTAATTTGTGGCATTAAGATTGATTTAAAGTGATAAAATGTATGAATGTGATAACTGTGAGCTCACGGTGAGAAGATTCAAACTTCGCACGAAGTTGCAGCGAGCGCAGACAAGTTCTACCACCACCTGTTAACTAATTGGTTTAACTCGATGGAGAGGATTATTCTGACACCATCCACCTTCCTAAACTGCACAAACCACACAGGATATATGCGAAATGTACGCGGAGTTATTTAATTACGTAAATGTAGATCCCTGATTGGTCACACTGTAACGTAACCCGCCTGACTACCTAAAGCTAAATACCTAACTATAAGTTTAATAATATAAGTTTTACGAAAAGCCCAAAGCTTGAGACTTTAAGCTACCGAATTGAGCTTTATTACGACTTTTGTGACTTTTAAGCACACACTTTATGCTTTAAGCTATTAGATGAAAACTTAAATCGAACTTAGAACTTCGGAAGTATATTTACATGAAAGCTAATATTTTTTTTTTGTTAAGAATTTATATTTTCAAAATTGGCCAGTCATGATCTATCTAGTGGTTAGGAAAATTCCCCCTCCGTTGTGTTCGTAGCTATCCAAAATTCTTTTGATATGTGGTGAGATTCGTATTCTTATTAACGCGACTAGACTAATATAGAACGGATTCTTACCTAACTATGGAAATAACAAACGCACGTAACTAATCCGTACTCGTCCTTCTAAAAACCGCTCTAGAATTCTACAGTTTCGCCTATACGAGAGATAGCCGATATCGTCCACATCCTGAGTCGGCCTAAAAGCCAATTATATGATCTATCTAGTGGTTAGGAAAATTCCCCTTCCGTTGTGTTCGTAGCTATCCAAAATTCTTTTGATATGTGGTGAGATTCGTATTCTTATTAACGCGACTAGACTAATATAGAACGGATTCTTACCTAACTATGGAAATAACAAACGCACGTAACTAATCCGTACTCGTCCTTCTAAAAACCGCTCTAGAATTCTACAGTTTCGCCTATACGAGAGATAGCCGATATCGTCCACATCCTGAGTCGGCCTAAAAGCCAATTATATGCGGCGTAGCCGAGGAATAAACGCTAGTAGCAAAACTTCCTTACATTGTACCGCCATAACTATAATACCACCGGGATTAAAATACTGAAATATAAAACAATACAATCGTTGCCAAGTTAACGGCATACGCTAAAGATTCCGCACGCCTTGATTATCAACATCTCATAATAGCAGCTTAGAACAGTGTCAGCACAACCACATGCGGCACCCATTTATGACAGATTTACAAGATATAATAGCATACGTTATATTCAAAAACACAAGTAAGAATCCTACCGATAGCGCGTCCCACGTTGTCCGATCTGCTCAATCTGTTCATAGTACATAGTGGGGGAAGACAAACATATTTATAACAACTAAGATGCATCCAGAGGCTCAGGGCAAGCTTTGTCTGACATTATCACAGCCCGAGATTCTAAGGGAATGGAAGATACAGTTTTGTAAGTGAAATTTAAGAAGTGTCTAACCACTTCTGTTCAAACGTGGATTCTAGATGCCCCCCTCCCTGTAGGGGGGAGGGGGATGCGGCCTCAGAGCATCGCCGCATCCGGTGGTTAACTCCTGTTTAGACATAACCTCCCACGCTAAGCTGCAGACCAAAACCAACCCGAGACTCTGTTGCCTCTGCTGGGATCCTTGGTGTATAATGATGGGGATCCCACGTCGCGGCTACATGGGCCGGATTATTATGATGTTGTATATTGTCCCGCGGGGCAGTCAAATTGACTGGTGTATAATGATGGGGATCCCACGTCGCGGCTACATGGGCCGGATTATTATTATGTTTACTGCTGATTAAAGGGCTGAATGAACTAATTGGGTGACTGGAAAAGACTCATCCCTGAGTGCGTCAGACAGAGCCATGTTAGCATCGCCAATTATAGTTGATGTGAATGATCCCACGGTGTAGTCTAATTGACTAGAGAAATTAAAGAGATAGTATAGATGTGAATGATCCCCCGGTGTAGTCTAATTGACTAGAGATATTAGAGAGATAGTATAGATGTGGATGATCCCACGGTGTAGTCTAATTGACTAGAGATATTAAAGAGATAGTATTCCAGAGTGAATGTTATGGCTAATTGTGTGGTTCCTGATATGTATGTCCTGTGCCAGAGGAGAAGGGCTCCGAAAGGCTCCTGGTATCCAGCAGTATAGTAAAGATAATGAATGATGTGTCAGGGTGAGATGTCAACTGGCATTCCCGATCAGGATACTCGTTCAAATAAATCAGCTTCTATTCAAGATATAACCATGGAGATCTGGATTCGATGACACCGAGGACGACCAAGCATCGAGATTCTTCCCACCAGTGTGTTACGGGTGAGTTCTCGACGCCGAGCTATAGGAAACAGCCGCATATTCTTGAGTCGTTGCCTCTCTATTATAAGGATGGTATGCGTTAAGCTGCCCATGTTGTACGCCCACCTGGCGTGTCACGACACTTTGATCGCCACGATGCGAAAGAACCCCGATCTCCCTCCTTTCATAATCAATTCTGTCAGTCACGACAATCAGATTGGTGATGGGTGATGAAACTATTTTAGTACAGTATAAATTAGAATGTACATGATGAAGAAATAGCTGTCACTCCTGCATTCAGAACATAGAGGTTTGAAATCAATAGCCCCGCGACGATCAATCGCTGAGATGCCTCCCACCAGCGTGTTACGGGTGAGTTCTCGACGCCGAGCTATAGGAAACAACCGCATATTCTTGAGCCGTAGCCTCTCTATTCTAAGGATGGTATGCGTTAAGTTGCCCATGTGGTACGCTCACCTGGCGTGTCACAACGTATCGATCGTCACAGCGTCAATGAATTCCGACCTCCCTCCTTCCATTAGCAAATCTTACAATGTTAAGATTCTTTTCATTAGTAATTTTAAATATATTTAAGTTTTGCATACAAGCACCACGTTCAACAGATGACAAGAAGAATAGTAATAGTAAAAGGTCCTTAGCTGACAGAAGTTGAAGTTCTCTGCAAACTGTCCATATCCTCTAGTAACGACTTCAAATGATGTTCTCCTAGTATGTGTTTTCCAATAACAGCTTTCCAGTCATGTATTTAAAGTAACGTCATCCTTGTGTGTGTGTACTGCAAAAATCTGCCTTCCAGTTAATGATTCCCAAAAATGTGTTTTCCTTGTATATATATATTTCAATATCAGCGCCTGTAAAACTGTATTAGAGCCTAGAAACAAAAGGACTATTCCCTCTACGCCGAGCACATACAGAACATAATACCCTTCAATCTAGTTCATCCCCGGTTATGCAAAAAGGCGAAAGAATAGTTATAGTAAAAGGTCCTTAACTGACAGAAGTTGAAGTTCTCTGCCAACTGTCCATATCCTCTAGTAGTGCCTGTGTTTTCCAATAACAACTTTCCAGTCATCTATTTAAAGTAACGTCATCCTTGTGTGTGTGTACTACAATATCTGCCTTCCAGTTAATGATTCCCAAAAATGTGTTTTCCTTGTATATATATATATTTCAATATCAGCGCCTGTAAAACTGTATTAGATCCTAGAAACAAAAGGACTATTCCCTCTACGCCGAGCACATACAGAACATAAGCCCCTTCAATCTAGTTCATCCCCGGTTATGCAAAAAGGCGAAAGAATAGTTATAGTAAAAGGTCCTTAACTGACAGAAGTTGAAGTTCTCTGCAAACTGTCCATATCCTCTAGTAGTGCCTGTGTTTTCCAATAACAACTTTCCAGTCATGTATTTAACATAACGTCCTCCTTGTGTGTATGTGTGCTTCAATATCTGTCATCCAGTTAATGATTCCCAAAATAGAGTTTTCCTTGTATATATATTTCAATATCAGCACCTGTAAAACTGTATAGGATCCTAGAAACAAAAAGACTATTCCCTCTACGCCGAGCACATGCAGGACATAAACCCCTTCAAACTAGTTCATCTACGCCGTACAGTGATATCACATGCAGACATAAACAATATAATTACAAGTATGCTTGCGCCCCGCCGACTGGGCGCCTGTGTTTTCCAATAACAACTTTCCAGTCATGTATTTAACATAACGTCCTCCTTGTGTGTATGTGTGCTTCAATATCTGTCATCCAGTTAATGATTCCCAAAATAGTGTTTTCCTTGTATATATATTTCAATATCAGCACCTGTAAACCTGTATAGGATCCTAGAAACAAGAAGACTATTCCCTCTACGCCGAGCACATGCAGAACATAAGCCCTTTCAAACTAGTTCATCTACGCCGTATAGTGATATCACAAGCAGACATAAACAATATAATTACAAGTACGCTTGCGTTCTCCCCCACTTTGGTGGAAATATTCGCATTCGTATTCACCGAATAGTAGGCGTGACATTCGTATTCGTGAAGGTAGTATTCGTTGCATCAAGGTAATTATATTTACAAGTATGTCTAAGTTCCCCCACCTTGGCGGAAATATTCGCATTCGTATTCACCGAATAGTAGGCCTGACATTCGTATTCGTGAAAGTAGTATTCGTTGCATCAAGGTAATTATATTTACAAGTATGTTTAAGTTCCCCCACCTTGGTGGAAATATTCGCATTCGTATTCACCGAATAGCAGGCCTGACATTCGTATTCGTGAAAGTAGTATTCGTTGCATCAAGGTAATTATATTTACAAGTATGTTTAAGTTCCCCCACCTTGGTGGGAATATTCGCATTCGTATTCACCGAATAGTAGGCCTGAAATTCGTATTCGTGAAAGTAGTATTCGTTGCATCAAGGTAGTTATATTTACAAGTATGTTTAAGTTCCCCCACCTTGGTGGGAATATTCGCATTCGTATTCACCGAATAGTAGGCCTGACATTCGTATTCGTGAAAGTAGTGTTCGTTGCATCACTCTCAATAATAAAATCATATAGATAAATAATTACGGTAACTCATAAAAATATGATATTACTTATATTAAACGAATAAAACAAAACAATCTGTCATACAAGTAAATAACGTGATTACGGAAGACCAAAGGTTAACTACCCCTGAACTACCCTTCCCCCTAAATACGTACGTCTGACAATCACTATAAAATGCACCATGTATTATTGAAAGTCGTAGCAATATATCGAAAGATAATTATTATTACAGTCATGTTTGAGTTCGATAGATGGCGGTAGTATAACAATTTTTATTCATATGCCAGGCTGACCTGTAAATAATATCTTGCATTCGAAGCAGAATAAATTTCAGCGCAAACCATATTGCACAAACATTAAAATCCGACACCGCAAACATCCCCTGCAATTCCATCAAGCAAAACGCTATCCTAAACAACCAACAACATTTTAATTCTATTCATTCACATACCGCCAGAACCCCTCCGTCCGGGATGAACATAAAACGCGATTGCACCTTTCAAAGTGCCACCTCTTACGCGGCAAAAATACCTATTATAATCGTGCTATGAATACAACCTATTCTCGTCTCATAATGGGGGCCTTGCGTCAATACGAAAACCCTTTCTAGAATTAATAAATGCGGCTTAATCTAAATAGATACAATATATACAATTCGAAATACGTCTTTATAAGAACTTGATAGGAACAAATCGTGTTTAAACGATTGCCTAATGATACGCAATACAAACATGTAACGAGTCCAAATAAACCACACATTCATGTTTTAATAAAATAAATATAAAATCCAGATGCATTTTTAAAATATATTATTTGGAGGAAATTTCTCGTACGATTTGAATTTATATCACACTGACAACCCTAGATATTAATTACACATAATTACCCCGATCTCAATTATTCCCTAAATAATACAGCCCGATAGTAAAAATAATTAACCGTAATAGAAAATATAAATGTGATCCCCAGCTGAAGACCGTATTGCACGCTACCCACGTAATACAACAATTATTATACTGCTACTAGGCAAATCATATAGAAATCTGTGTATTCAGTCGGCAGTACAGATAATACAAAAATTCCTTTGCATATTTGAAAATTACATAAGTATTATGGAAGAACGCCCGCTGGACTATCACAGCCGCAAAATCACGAATTATCATATTTTAAATCTGATGCGCGCATAGTTATACAAAGTTCCAAATATAACACACATAAAAGGCAATAGAAATAAATAATATTGGAAATGCTTATCTGTTCACTGTTCCAAATCTCCTTTGAATTATTATCAAACTCCGGCTTTTTCCTCGGTCCAGTTAAATTATCTTCCTTATTTCGGACTCTCTTCGACAAGGCCTCGGCCGACCTCCAGGCTGAAAACTCTAGTGCCGCTCTCCAATTTGTATCGCTAAAAATAGTCCCTATCTCCCGCCATTTTTGACTCCAACCTACGTGTAAGTGTCAAGGTCTATCTCTCAGAACGCTTCTCATTGGCCAGATCCGCGGCGAATGGCCGCATCTGTGATTGGTCCATCTCGTCAAAACAAAATAACATAAAGCCTGCTTTACACGCCCGCGTGCAGAAATAATAAAGCTCGCCCGCACCTACTTATCCGGCAAATATTTAATTATAGAGTATTTATGAATTGTGGTGCTTCTCTTTATCATGAGCTCTTAGCAGATAGATATTTTCGTATAATTTTTCAGCAATGTCTATTTGAATAGGCCAATATCGTTACAGGCTGATGCGTTGTTAACACACCCACATACATACACACACACACACATACACATATAAATGCGCGCACATACACACACATACACATACAGGCTTAATCCTGTATTTTATTAAATTACTTAGTTATAGGGCTTCGTTTAATTTGCCATAGGCTCTGTCTAATTATAAAAATTATAATAATGTTACTCCAGGTCCATCTATTAGGATCATTAATGACATGTTGATGATCTGTTTGTTAAAAAAAAAACTTATCTAAATATAAACCAATAGCTGAAAAAAAGCCTAAAAAAATTAAATATTAGGAATCAGAAAATCGGAAAACCTACATGCACCTAAAACCATAGTATTCCGTGGAACAAATGTTAAATTTTGATTAATTGATCAGTGATGATGAAAGTTACTCTCAGAAAATTTTAATACATGTAGGCACTATATGGTAGCTATTTATATAAGGTCTACTACGTCCTTTCTTCTGGTTAAAAATTTAAATTCATTAAACGAAAGAGAACGTGTTTAACTTCAAAGTTTTTTTACCAATACATCACAGGGACCTATAAGCAATATTATGTTTTTGTTTTGCATGATACAGATAATGAATATAAATATTTTATTCACAAAATATAAATATTTTATTCACAAAATATAAATAATTTCTTGTACAAGTAGCCATAATAATTGGCGGTCCGCAAACATTAAATGAGGTTTTACGGTATCCAAACAATTATTAGCTATAAATGTTGTAATACGTCAATCGTTAGAAAAATACTTTTATGATGAAATCAAAGTCGTGAGAACAGGGCACCAAATACCTGATAGTTTATAACTATCATCTCTATTGAAATCTGGGTATACGGCGCGGTTCTGTTGATAAGATTTTTGTCTTGTCAAATCTGATGAAGAGACAGAGATTCCCTTTGGATGCATGTTGCTAATATATTGGAGTTGTTATTGTTAATTGCCCCAATATTTTCCTTCAAACGTGTAGCGATATTGCGTTTGGTTAGTCCTATGTAGAACGCTCCACAAACGCATGGCACTCTGTATACACCTGGAGATTCGAACGGTGTGTTATTCTTCACACTACCCAACATACGTGAGATCGAATGGGGGCTAAAAATTGTTTTTATAATTAATTTCAGCAATACCTGGCTGATTTTGTCAGTAAAACCTCTGATGTACGGTAAATAGGCTTTATTTCTTAGGATATCACATATACTGGATCGTTTTCGTGATGTCCGTACGTTCGGAGAGTAGAAAAGAGTGCATCTTGCACCGCTTTTCTTTCCGAAGCAATATTTTCTTTGTCGAAAATTCTGTTAGTCCGTGTTATTAATGATGTGGGGACCGACCTCAGTTGCACTGGATGGTGATGCGAGGTTTTGTGTAGGTACCTGTTAGTGTGTGTCGGTTTTCTGTATATAGACTGCCATTCTATCATTTGAGAGGATGACAGTCTGGGACACACTTTGACTTTGATTCAACCTTTGAAAGACGCAGTAAAGTCCGCCGACGTAATTAATATATATTGCACACTGGCGACTTCTATCGTAGAAGAAGTGAACACTCCATAACAAAGTGCATATAACTTACGCCCCCGGAAACATTAATAAGTCCGTTCTATACCTCTGCGGGTACAGGTTGTTCTCCTGATGACGTTGAAACGTCGAGAATCGTTTCTCGGAAAAACATACGGTTTTTATAAAATATCCGTAACCATTTACAGTTAAATATGTCTAACGACCGTAATAATAACTTTCACTCTTTAATTGTATTCATTTTCAGTATATCTGACCTATTTTCTGTAAAACGTTGAAAAATCATGAAAACATCTAATTTTGAATGCTTAAAATTCATTCGCTTTGAAACAAGTCAAATTAAATGAATTACACCTTGTAACAAAAAAATTTGATTCAATTTTCTAAAAACATTTTTTTTTTTTAAAGATGACTTCTCCAAGGATTTTGCTACTAGCCTTCAGATATCCTGTAGGTATATTATATGTTGATGTTCAAAAAACATTTCCTTTCTTAATAGGATAAGTTTTCACTTAAACAATTTACCACGTTGGGTTTCATGATTTTGGGGCAAAGACTATTTTCATTAATTTTATTATGAATTTGGATTAGGGTAAATTGAAGTAAGTTACTTCAACCAAACTTTTGGGCACATATTGCAAGTTATTGTATTAGTGGGGTTGTGAAACGACAGTAATAATTGTCTTTATGATCATGTCAACCAACCTAAATCGGACAAAATATCATTCCAAATAAACATGGGTGGATCGAAAGAAGATGGATTTCTCAACTTTGTCTTGGTCTAGGTCTATCATAATCTTAAAGCTATGAATATCCACCATAATTATTACTTATTTCATTCAATTTTATTCTACAGCACGAAAATGCCTTTTACCTATATGTATAATATTTAATTTTTTATATAAGTAACACATTTTTTAATTATATATTAAACAGTATTTTTTATCAATTTAAAACTACAAACATAACCAGGTTCCAGTCGTAATGTGTACATTTATTGAGTGTACTCGTAATTCTAACAACACTAACCGTATATCCTTTAAAAATCACAGAACGTAATTTAAGAATTATTTATCTATTGATATATACTGAAAAGCCTTGTCAAACGTCGAACACAGGAGGCGGTTATTAATGGTTTAAGTCTCAGCTAAACATTGCTCTTCACTACTCTGTAGTATATAAAAGACACGAGTTGAATTGTAGTACCGTTCTTAATTTTATAGTTGCTAAATGTCTTCTGAAAATTCATGCCCTTATTATTGAATTTTTCCTTTATTCCGCACTAATTATCGCTATTTCTATTGCTTAGATCACTTTTGGTAAACTCCATCCAATGTTTGCTTGGTTGGATATATCACGTGTTTTAATATCACGAATCACTGCCCACACTGTATTACGCTACTGAGTCGCACTATTGTCGCTTCAAACTAAATTGCTTGAGCCTGCGTCGCGTGACTCTTTTTATAGCTCAATTCCCTATAATAGTTTATTCCAGAGGTAACGAGAAGCCTGAGGAACATTCTAGACGATTCTGTGTTGTATTTTACTAATAAATGGAATGTTGTAGAATTCTCTAGAGAGATAGCGCAGTTACGTTTGAGTGACGCTGGATTGAGTGCGTAACAGTTTACGGTTCCGGTTGACTGACCACCATCGCACGACACGTTGTTTATTTTCAGCACTCAGTATGTACAAAGTCTCGCTTTGTATGTGATGATCTATCTGCTTATAATAAATAGATTTTTAATTTTGTTTTTATATTTCATTGTCGTTGGCGATTTTAGAGTACTTATTGGCCAAGTTTTGCATTCGGCTGGATGGAGAGTCCAAATGAACCACAAGTAGTATTGTCACAATAAAAAGGTAACGCATTTTTTGTAAAATATATCTGGATGGAACGTGGTAGTCGATTTGATTCAGTTAGTCAGGGCTATCATATTTTTGTTCAAAGGTTTTAAAAGACTTAGTGCATGAAAGGGAATCGTATATGGTATATTAAGCCTCTCGTAAGCCTACGGGCTCTCGTGGTATACTAAGTTTATAATAAATTTTATTTTATATATTTTATTATTTTATATAAAAATATTTTATATATTTTATTTTTAATCGTAATGTAATAAAATAATAAAATATTTTTTTTTATATATTTTATTATTTTATATAAAAAAAAGTTTATAATAAAAATAGCTGACGAATTTGTTTTGTACTTTTTCATTTAAATCAGAGTGTACACTGACCATAAAGTGTGCTAACGTTTTTAAACCTTTTATTACCCTCAATAGAAATTATTTAAGTTTTTTTAAAGTTAATTAAATAAAATTCCTATGTAGAATTGGCTCACACGTAGTCATACTTATTTGTGTATATCGCTTAATGAGTACTTCAGCGTATTATGTCAAAAAATATCGTTTTTAGTTAATAATTTAGTATTTTCAGAATTTTTCTTTTTCGTTTACTCTTTCAACGAAGAAAATTGAATAAAATTTGAAATACGTTTTAATTGAGTTAGGATGAAGAAAATAAATTTGAATATTTTAATGCATTACGACAGTGCATACAAGCATTATTGTAGCATCCCGAAATCTTAAAATATAATATTTTAATACTATTAAGTTAAAGACAATGAGAAATAATAAAAAAGTAACCCATAAAAACTAAGTTTTTATTATACTCCCTTTCTTTGCAAAATATAACAACAATTAAAGACGAATTAAAACATTTAACATAACACTAAACTTACAGTAATTTAATATATTTCTAAAATGTCAGCTGTTTAAAGCTTTCATAAGACACTTCATGCTTTGAAGATTAAATTCTAAAAACATTTGTCAGTCAATTTAGATTTTCGACATTCGTAGTGAAGTACCTATTATGCATACCGACGGAGTAATTCAAATTTAGAAAATCCGCCGCCGTAATCAAACTTTTCTGATGATTCCAATTTGAAAAAACCAATAAAATTTCTAAAAATCCGAAATTATACTATAATTTATTTTTTTTTAACGAAAATTTGATAGATCTTCTTGATCGTCGCCACGAGTCTACTTGCCAAGTTTCAGCTCGATTGGATGACGGGAAAAGGGTCAAAAATCGATCCAAAGTTTTTGTTGACGGCAAGCAAGCAGACGCCACGAGTAAAGGGATAAATAAATAAAGGGAGTAAAAATAAACATTTATTTTTTATTTTTTGCATGTGATATTTGTAACGTCACATCTCGAAACTGTAATTTTTGACTTACTACACTGAAGTAACCATGTATGTACTAAAATATGATCTCAAACGAATTAAAATCTTTATTTTATCATAACTAGAATATTATTTTTTTTTTAAATTTTTGATTGTCTTATTCATTCAACGCGATTTTTAATTAATTAAACATTTATTTAATACTCTCATTAATTTGAAAAATTTTGAAACTCAATTCAGTTACGCAAACATGCATTATTATTACAAATGATATTTGTAATTTTTTCAGAGATATTTATTGTTTTATTTATTTTTTAACACAATATCAAAAGGTGCTTATTGTCTACTTAAAGTAACATGAAGAGTACAAAGAATGAATATTTTATGAAAAATTTTAGAATGACATTATTACACAATGCAGTTTTATTGATATGAGAAATAAGTAATGTTTTCATGATAAATAAAATAAAAATGCTATATTAGAATTATATTTTAAATTGCATACATATATTAGATAAATACTTAAGAAAACTATTTTTAATGTGCACGTAAAATAAAATTAAAATGTCAAAACGTAGAGAGACAGATTTTTTATTTCGTAACAGGAAAGGGACTTTTCTATGCCAGCTCCGTATTTATATGATTTAAGATGTTTTCCTATATTACAAGTAATCCATATGTTTTAACAATAAACATAAATGAGCACATTCTTTTTCAAAGAAAACATGATGAAGTACGAAGTACTGAACAAACTAAAATACATGGCGTATAAATTAACGCCAACTCCCAGTGAGCACAAGCTGTGGAAAACGACAATATATCTTTATGGTTTCATGAAAACACATTACGTCTAGCTTGTTTAATCGTGTGGTTGGATCTACTAGCGACCATTCCTATGAGTTCTTCTTTTACGTCCCTTATTTAGTTTTAAGTATTGAAAATAACATTGGTGATTTTTCAAAAAAAATACTTAGAAGTATCGCGATACTGGAAAAAAGGGTATGAAGGATAAACAAGAAACTGAAGATGTAAAAAATTTTCAAAAAATAAAATCCTGTATCGGAAACCTTTATTATTTTTAAATTTCATTACGATTAAAAATCCATTTTAAAAAATTCTGCTTGTAAATCAATTTCGCTCCCTGTGGGTCGGATCGACCGGGGAATCCTCCGAGCAGACCCGCGTTTCATTCTGACGCGAAGTAAGGAAGGATCGCGCGTCGCTCTGCAAGGTTATAGGCAACGTTTGGAGGCATCTTAGAGCGTCGCGGTGTGGCTTTATCTTTCAAGAAGGAAAAGAGTTATTCTTTTAGGAAACACACTGATCGCCCCAATTGGACGTCCCCTGAAGGAGTTATGGCCGGAAAAACAAAAGGCGCTCGCTGCACGCGCACCAAAATTTTAAAAGCCCTGTAACTTCTCTCCCCGCAGTCGGATTTCGATCAAAACTAAAATCATACATGAAAGGCAGGTGGAGCTAAGCTCCGCCACCATGGCAGTTTCATGGCCGTGTCATGCTCGCTATAGCTAGAAGATGGTCTGATCATAGGTATGTATATATGTATTGAGATATTTATATTTATGATTGGAGTTTTTAATGCAATATTATTTTTATATGAATATGACATTCTTCGGTCATTTTAAAAGTGATCACTTAAACCAGCTATTTGATAGGTCGTTAGCCCAATGGACATCCAAGAAACTTCCATACGTTCTTTCCCATATAAAAAAGTAGATTCATCTCTATGAGACATCTATAGTATACATTGATTTATAAGTGAAGCAACAGTAAAAGTAAAATATTTTTATGAAGGCCTTAGGAATTAATGTATGAAGAAAAAATTATGTCATTATGAATTGAATTACAAATTCAGTATGTTGCGGTTTCGAATTTTTTTGTTTTTTATTAAAAAATATTTTTATTAAATATTCAAATGGTAATTTTACTATATACATATCGATAAAATTTAAATTGAATTTGAATTTCATCAGTCTGCCTTAGTATAATAAAATAGTATTATAGAATTTTTCATCTTCAAAATTTTCTGTAGTTTTTATGCAAAACTTTTCAGCGCTTCACGCATAAAATGGCAAGAAAACGTTTAGTAATTTGACAAATTGCGCTCTTTCCGATCTAAAATAAACCTTTCAAAGAAGCTGGATACATTAGAAAACAATCTTAAAGTCTTTGGTAAATACGGTTCAGAGTCAGAATTTAGTTTTCATTAAATCTCCAATAGACTTTTCAGTAAATTGCGAGACCAAAGTGCCAATAAACGGAACATGACTATTGGCTTGATCACATTACTGATCTGCCTGTAACCTTTTTCACGCGGTTCTAGAATTATATATATTAACTAGTTGGCACCCGTAAAAAATTATGAAACATTGGTTTGCATATTTGCTAATCCCTGGTATGTATTTATAGTATCTTTTTGGCGGTTCACGTAGAGGCGGCCGTAGTAATATACGTAGAGTGGCCGGTTCAGGTTTGCTGACCCGGGGTTCAAGCCCCATCTACGGCCGTTTAATTTGGATTTTTAGCAGTGAATTCGAACGAAATTAGGGACGTTACACGAAGTTATAGGGATAAACAGACAGATAGACAAACGGTCAGACGAACAGATAACGAACCATTATGTTCGATAATTACATATATCATTTATACGGATTATTTGACTGAAATATATTCCTTTAGGACCAAGTAATGCTCCGCCTTTTTGTTTACACGCTGTGCCCGTCGCTACCTGGTTTTAAGGTACGTTTTTGACCGTATTTCACTCAGAATGCAAATAAAAAGCAAAGCAATTAGGCGTAATGCGCTTAAATGGGATTTGTAACGAGCTTTCGGGTAATATTCATTACAAATGGTTTTGTGAATGCAAGGGATTTATGTTTGTATTGTCATCATACAAAAGAAGGATTTTTTCAAACTCCTAAGCTAGATCACTTATGTTACTGCTGCAAATGCATCACTGCTTATGTATTTTACAAATTAATTTAGTATAACAAGATTATTACAATTTTGAGATTGGGTCTGACTGTTGAAGAAGCGTAATTAGTCATGGACTGGTTTATTCATATCTTGTAGAAAAACCTTGCCTGGTTCATTCCTATGGAGCTCATCTGTCGTGACTGAGATACATCATTCCTCAGTGCACGTTTATTGGAGACAAAAAATATCGTCGTGTACTTATTGAAAAATGAAATACCTATAATGATGAATATTCGAATTGGAAAAAAAATATTTGTAAAAATGGGACGGGGGCCGATATTTGTAAAAATGGCCAACCCGAATAGGACAAGGGGAAGGAGATGATGATGTAAAATCGGGAACAGTTTTAAAACAAGGAACAAAAAATTACGTTAAAAAATTCAATATACCATTGTTTTTTGAAAATGACTTATTTGACCAATGACGGATTCAAAATCCGAATGCCACAAGATATATATAATATATATATTATATATATATATATAATATATATATATTTCTAAATATGTTCATCTCAGTTACGGTGGAGAAACTCTACGAGAATGGACATGGCGCGACTATTTTGTTTTCTTTTTCAATTTCAACTTTCAACGTGGACTCCCAATAAATGGGACGTCAAAAAGCTTGAAAAATATATATATGTAGCAGGTCTCTGATAATCCAATGTTCCAACTTTAATGCTGTAAAATTGGCATCAAACAACTGATTGTCGCATGGTGCGAGTACCTCTATATCGTGACATTTATAGTGGATTTGATTATTGGTACAAAGTTTACACAACTAGCGCTTTGTGACAGATCAGGAAATACACCAATAGCTATCGTGATACAAATAATCGTAATTGTTATTTTTCATGTTGTATTTTTATCCATTTAATTATTTACTAATTACATCAATTTACGACACGGACTGCTACTCTCGAAACTGTAGTAGTGACAAAATAACTTATAGCGTGTTGATTACATAATTATTAATTTAAGTGTTAATTGAAAATTTGCCATCTCTGTTAATAGATACAGCTAAAACCATAAAAAATGCCCAGAAACGACAGTTTCCACGTGTTTGAATGTAAAAACATGCTAATGATGGTAATGTTATTCGTCTGCGCTTGTTTAATGTGGCGCTCAAAGCGACCGCCGCTGCAGCAGATTAAATAGTTTAGAGCCAATTAATTACTGCTCCTCTCAAATGAAATAATTTGCTATTCAAATGTTGTGAAAGATAGCAAAACCCGGTACTAATTAAGAAATTTCAGTGGTTTCATTATTAATTATCATATTCCAGTAAGACATTCATATCCATTCCATTAAGGCTGGACACTCACTGCAAATGCATATTTCGACTTTTTTTTACGAAAATGTGGGTTTTTATTACTCATTTATATCAGAATCTATATTCTAAACTGCAATTTTTTTAGGGTAATAACTTAGATAAAGCTTTTGTTATTGTATAAAAGTAAAAAATTGAATATTATTTATAATAATTAATAAAATATAAGCATTAATCGACAGACCGCGACCAAAAATCATTTTAAGTGTCCTAGGTGGCGCTAATTTTTAATGAATATTTCTAATTATGTACACATAATATGTTGTTTTTATATACGTACGTATAAAGTACATTTCATTTTCTAGAATCCATGATTAGGAAATTAAGAAATATTCAATATTAATAAAGTTATAATGTTTTAAATTTGCAAGAAATTTTTACGTTTTTTTTTAATTTTAAAACGCTTTTTATTTATATAAAGAGATCATTTTAAACTGTGTATACTATTTATTCCCGTATTTTGAGGCTTTACTCACTTAATAAAAATTAGTATTTTTTAATAAAATCACCTTAATTAATATTTATAAATAAAAATTAAATGTGTCAATAAAAGACATAATTATAAAACAGAATTCCGTCGGCAGCGGCGTCATTTGTTGGAGCATTTCATGCTTTGGAATATTTATTTTTGAATAATAATTAAGGTGTTTTTATAAAAAAAACTTATATTTACCTCAAAATACGATAATAAATAGAATATACTATTTAAAATCATCTCTTTATATAAATAAAAAGCGTTTTCAAATCAAGAAAAAACGTAAAAATTTGAGATTTTCAGTTATCACTTGTGTTTAGTTTTTTCTACTATAGTAAATTTCACTTGTGTGAGATTAAACTGCACTTTTTATTTAATCGCATCATTTTTAACAAAATGTTTCTCTTATCAATTGTTTGTGCCTTCTACTTAAGTGTCAAAATGTACAGGGAAATTTTTAAAATATTTAATGTGAAAGTAATGAATTTTACGTTATATGCGAACGAATCAATTTGATTTCAGTTTTGAAATCAGGGCACTGTTGTACACTGCATGTATTTGGATCTCCTATAGGAGTAAGGATCACATTCTTCACTTACGCCTGATTGTTTCGAGCTCGCGATTTGTTCTGGCCATCAATAGGACATAATATTCCTTAATATTTTTAAGGAATGTTTACTTTACAATATGCACATTACAATACGGCTATCTGTAGATAAATTTAGCTAATTACATAAGAATTTTCTTAACTTTACTATTATATAATACACTTCGTTTATTTTGCAGCAAGGCAATATTTTTTGTTGATTTATAGTTATTAGTTCTTGGGAACTTCAATGAAATTCAAACGAAAACTATGATCGTTTCCATAATTTACAGGAAGTCGTGTACGAATAAATTGATGATATGTTGGTTTAAGTGGTCAATTTACTATCAACAAATATATTGCGCTTTTGGTTTACTGATATTTGTTTTACGTGTTCACTTTAGCTTCAATATGCGATTTAAATCATGCGAGTGAACCGCACTGAATCAACGTTCTAGTATCAATTAAATATATAAATATTTAACATGAGAACTGAATTTATTTTCATTTTACGTGTTGATATAATTTAAATTTGTACAAACCACATAGAATGAACTGAAAGATGAACTAAACACCGTTTTATTTGGGGGATTGGAAATAATGCCTCTCCTCACGTTTAATTAAAAACACATTTATACCGTGGTTAAAGCTTTTATTTTTGCCTAATTAAATCCCCTTATAAAAAAAAACGTATTTTTTAATCGAAACCTTTTTTGTTTACTTTCGTTACAAGCCGAGACGCTTAAGTCATCATCATCCCCTTGTTCTAGTAGGGTCGGGGGCCCAAAAACTCGACAAAGTGCTTTCATATTCCCCTGTCTACCGCATGAGGCAGTCTGGACTCATTCTGTTTTCATCTGTGTCACAGGCCGTCTTCCTTCCGGGGTTGCCAAGATGATTTTTCTTGGTATTCGTTCCTCTGGCATTCTTAGCACATGTCCAAGTCCCCTAAAAAATTAATAATAATATTGTAATGAAACTTGACTTATTTACTAAAAAATTATGCTTAAAAAGGGTATTTTGTTTGACCTTTTCATATTTTTTTAAAATTTTCAAACTCGTTGTAATTTCCTTAAACAAATCAACTTGTTGGAACCAGCCTTGGAACCATGCTGTTTTTCTATCAAGAACCGGGAAATTTATTCTAGCTATATTTTGATTGTGTGCCTTTGGAAAACATGTGTTATTTAAATTTTTCATTTATATATAATATTTTTCTATTGTCTTAGTTTTTTTTATTATAACAGGCATTTTGCAAAACTGTATTAACAGTTTATACGCAAAGATACATTACAGTATATTTTATGTTACATAACTTTTCTCCTTAATTAATAATAGATATCATATAAAATAATCAATTACTATTTCTTTGTTTTCAGAGCTTTTAAGCTCTTTTAAAAGCCACAAATAGTTATTTGGTGACAAATATGCAACAGAAGCTTAAAACCAGCATCTGTCATAAATCAAACATAAAATGAAAACACTAAATCCCTTTAGGTTTCTGTTTTGTCAATTTAAAGTGGTCTGTAAACATGAAAATTTTAAGGCGGTAAATTTCCCTTACCATCTATCATATGTGAAGACCTGCTGGGCCTCAAAAGACAATCCTTTGTTAGGAAAGCCTTCCAAAATATAATACTCAGTTAAAACACCTTGCAATCATCACGAAGTTAATGGTCTTTATTCTGTTTCTCAGCAAGTGAAATTGTGCTGCAAGCTATATATTTTCTAATGAAACTGTGCTGAACTTTTTTTGATCAATATTAGATCAAGCAGTTCTCAAACGTTTATAACCAATTTGTCTGGCCTACTTGATCCATCATAAGCCTCTACCTACCACGATTGCTCCTAGCATTATTTTCATTGTATGGTGGCGACAGGTTAAACAAAACAAAACTTTTTTCCTCTTCCGCTCTAATAGGACACAGGACTTAATGCCTTGCTCCCATTTTGGCATGACATCGCATACAGGAGAATTTTTCGAACTACGATTGGTATACTTCATTTAAATTTTAAAGTGAAAAAATAATCTCAGCACTAATTTAATAGATAGATGGCAAGGATCAAACAGTCTGATTTTTGTCCTACTAACCGCATAATTGTTCTATTCCTTGTCTGTAAAAACGAATTACTGGAAGACGCCTTGTTGAGACAAAAGTTCGATAACAGAAATAAACACGTGTACTCCCTCTAACTGTATGTTTTACTAGTTTGTTTCAGGCAAGAACTGTACTTGGGGAGTTGCGGAGGAGTGAAAGATGGGAGGTAGAATATTGGAATAAATACAGCATGCTTTTTAAGTCCAAATTAAGCATTTTAGCTCTACGTGTACCTGAAATCAGAAGGCATCAATTTTTCTTTTTTTTCGAAAACTTTGGTGTTTGGTACCGATCTCTAAAATTTATATACAAATAAAAAACACGGTTTTATTTTGTTCGATAAAAGAAGGGAAAAATACAAGTTGACGCTGGTATTTTTCGAAAACAAAAAATAAGAACCACCATCATATACCTATATAAATATACTTCTGTTTACTGCGAGGAATGACGAACAAAAGGTCATTTTTAAACGAGACACTGGCGACCAAAAGAAGAGAAAGGATAAACTAACTTGGATAAAATTTTCATGAGACATAAAGAATTATATTTATTTCACTATTTTGATCTAAAACATCAACGAAATTGACTTATTTGGCTGCCACACTTTGACTATTCTATGGGAACACACATTGACCTTTTCTATCGGAATATGCGATATAGTAGGTTTTAATAAAATTACGGTAAAAATAATTTATTCAAGACATTTTTTTTAATAAATTGAAATATTAAAGATCGAAAGTATTCAGTGTGCATGGTGATCGTTTCGAGTATTTATTGACGTCGTAAACATTGAAGAGATTTCATTGCTTTGAAAAATTGTTTTGATTTTACACCATTAAATAAAAAGACGCTAACCATAAATATAAAATTGCTATTTCGAATATTATATAAGTATATAGATAGTATATGGTGATATAAATTTTGGTAATAAAATTTTTGACAGTAAAACAGTATAAAAATATTTTGGTGATATAATAATAATTATAAAAAATATTTCATTCTCAATTTTAAATATTCATCATTCAGACTTTTTGATTCCTTGGCTGGATGTGGTCTGGGACCCCTATGATATAATGAAGGAGATACACTCTTTGATCAATACAAGTTTACCACCATAACTCCTGGTTATTTACTTATTATTTACTGGATCTGAAGAGGGATACTTCTATTTTGTCACCATTGTTTCAAAGAATCGAAAATTGCATGTGAAAATAACAGAGATGCTTCTCGTTTCAATACTTTACCGTGTTAAAAATTATGCAAGATCGTTAGAGAAATCCGGCGCAAATAAGGCGCCAGGTGTCGCCTTATATGCATATTAACTGGGGCGATATTCGCTAGATGACATAATAACAATTTGAAAGAAAATGACGGAATCTAAATACCAACTGTGGATGGGCAAACTATTACTTATAAAAATAAATTGCCAAACGTTACCTTTCATTTAGTTTTTCCCTAACACACACTCCAACTAATATGGGAATTTTCTCACATAGCTTGAACATTTTTATTCAAAATTTAGGAAGCCGTCATTATTAATTGTTAAATAATTGTATTACAACAATATTTTTAATATGAATTATTAATAAGATAAATTTTAGTCTCACAGAGACAAATATATGTTATATATAAAAGTATATGGAAGCTTTTGTAGGGTGGCCCATAGCTTATAGGCCATTTTACAATGCAACGTTCAGCAATTCCACCGTAAGAATTTATTTAATATTCCACTTAAATATAGAGGTATCATTACTAGCTACGAAATCTATATATATTATGTCATGGGAAGGACCATAGACGTCTTTAGAAAAGTCTATTCGAATATTTGAAAAAGTGTCTGAAACTGAAGGATTTCGTAAACTTGCCATATAAATAGCTTCGTTTCTGTGAGACTTCTATAACTTATCTTAATTTAATATAATTGTATTATAGCCTGTAAAAAGCCTAAATACAATATATCTTATATATCGACGCCAACGGAAATCCGTTACTTTTGAATGTATTTCGATACCATGTTTCTAGGATCCTCTTCAGATAAAAGTGACAGTACCTACGTAAATCATTTGAAAACATTCTATATGTAAATACATTCCTTATTCCATTCAAAAGTACGGGTTCCTGTATATCATACATTTAAATAAACAGTGAATTATTTTGCGCAAGGATAGGCTTGGGAAGTAAATAATGAATGGAATACTTTTCACCAGTCGTATCAAAAAATGAATTATTTTGTTCGAATTATTATTGATATTTATTTGAAATAATCAACATACGGTAGACTAAAATTATTTGCGTAACATTTTTTGTATGTAAACTAATGGATGCACAGTCTGAATAAAATAATTTGATTATAGACTACCACTTTGCCACTTGACAGACAGGAAATGAAAAAATAAATAATGCATAAAAATTCCATTTCATCAATTGAATCATCTCAGTTTTTTACATTTAACCTAGGTAGATACTCAACAAATAATCTGTGTTCATTTAGAGAAAACCTAGTTATATTTTACTTAACACTGAGTTCAACATTGTGATACATCGCGACGTGGTTTTCTGTACCACCTGAGACGTCCGCAAAACGTCCAAGGCTTTCCAGCCCATGCCGCCGCCAGCTGCTAAGTCGGAAATCTAGGGAATAGTGGATTTCGGATCCTTGGACTCCTACCAGCAGCATGGTCCTCCAGTTGTTTATGAAAGATTAAGTTTGTGGTGTATGTGTGTGTTGGTGAGAGACTGCGAAATACAAATTTACGTCGTTATACAATACAGTTTAGTTCCCATTTAAATTTGAAATGACAATACAAAACAAAAATTTGGTGATCTTGCGATTTTAATTCCCTTCATGGTATCGTCTCTTTTTATATGTAAATAACTGCATTTTGGCCATTATTATCTACCCACACCGAGTGTCACTTGCTTAATATTTCAATTTGTGTTACTATTTCAAAATGTTGTCTGTTTTATAGGCAAACGCTGTATTCTAATAGCCTTTAACAATGTGAGCCCCATTACGGAGTTTTCTACAAGCTTGTTTGTTTGCTCTCATTCCCCTTGCGGTTGGTCCTTTGAGGAGATTTCGTCAAAATGCCAACACTGGGGATTTACTGTGGAACGCTGGTGCCTATGCCCCTCGGCCCCAGCATTCAAAAGCTTCATCCCAGCTCCCTGAAAACGGTCCCATGATAAAGAATGTTGCCACCCGTCATGTGGACGAAGTTTCCAGTCATCGGACGCAACTGCGTTAATTATTTTGAAAGCGTCCTAACGCAAAAAGGATTCCTAATATACAGAAAAACTACATTACACAATGATTTCAATTCAATTATACGATTGTGTATGCCTTTACTAATCGATTGTTGGCACATTTTTCAAACCGTTGATCTGATAGTATATGAGCAGATCAACGGGGTTCGATGATAATCTGCCGTGTGACACGGAAAAAATGAACTGTTTGACCGGCTATTATGCTAGACAAAAAGACATGAAGACTAATGACGGGCGGCAAAATCTATATGATTACTTTAGATTATTAAATTAAATAAATAGATTATTAAAATCTATATAATATATTTATATAACGTTTAGTACTTGCCCACCTCTCATCATCAGACATCATAATAATGTCACAACATGCATGTTGAATTATATTGTCACTACTAGGTATACTTTTGAGAGGACCGGATTTAGTAACTAAACTTAACGCAGATCGTTGTGCTAAATTTATTTTTGGAAAATATCTTCGTAATCAAATTTTTAACCTATATCATCACTCAATCATTCGTCATTCAATACTAATCATCACAGTAGATGTCAGCCAAAATTCTTAAAATTGCTCCCAACGCAGGTGTATTGATGATGCTCCTCATAATCACATACCATTCATGTGAATATAAACATATCAAGGAAAATACTCGTATATTACAAAATCGCTCATATCTGAATTTTATTTTATGTCATTTGTCAATATTTCTAGGTACCTAATTAATATTGTATTTGAAATAAATATTTCCCAAAGTACACTGAGTAAGATGAGAAGGCGGATATTTATTTTTTTGTTAGTGCTTTGTATTGAGATTGAATGAAATGTAACAGATATTATTTTATTGTTAAATAATGCGGCGAATCGAAAAAATTAGATATTTTTGTACAAATGAGGTCAGCTTGAAAGTTATTTTAATTTTTGTCCTATAAAAAGCCAAATTGATAATTCATTATAAGCAAACGACGAATTTATTTAAAAAATAGTATTCTATAGGTATTCGTAAGATGTGTGTAAAGTTTAAATGAAATTACCCGAATAGTTGAGATATTTACTCCACCAATCTGAAAATTGGAGTGTGATTAAAACGCGAAAGAATAATTAAATTTATTTAATAACGTCAATTTTTGAATTTTTTGAATAAGTAAAGATTCACATTACTTATATAACTTCGAAATTGAAAATAATGTTGAAAAAAAACAATTTTTAGAAAATTTCAAGGTCGTTAAAAAAATTATATATATTTTTCACTTATCAGTCTGATGGTTTTTACTATTGAAAAACTTATATTATAATACATATAATATATAAACGTTTTTGTAAACGTATGCATGAGGCATATATTATAATTTAAATTTTTTAAATTCTGTTTGTTGGGCTATTTGCTGTCGGGGATTTGTCCAGCAAACCATTTACAGGACTTAAATTCCTACGTCATGGTCTTCCCCCTAGTACTTATCTTGTTGGTTTATGTATGAAGACTTAATGGGGGATTCATCTACTACTATATGTATGTAGCTCACCCACCGCTGTCATAAATCTCATATTTTCATAAAACCACATCCAGCTTGCAACGATATTAATGCAATATGTATAGCATAATACAAATAACTCGATTGCAATTACCGAGGATTTCTACTTTAGAATGCACTTACTGTATTTTATTTTATAGGAAATATAGCTCTATCTTTTCAAAATCATTATTATTATTAAAGCAGCAGCTTTATTATTATTAAAAGCAAAGGCAGCACTTAAAACAATCAACCCTGATGGACAGAATAGCCGCTTCAAAAAAAGAGCGAGTTGACGTCGATTTTGGACTGAAACATAATGGCAGGTAGCAATATCCAATTATTTGAATACAAAAGCAGCAATGTTCACTATTCGGAAATATTCATGTTTAAAAGTTAAATATTTATTTATACACGTATATAAAAGAAAAACTGAGGTGGCAGTTGTTTTATAAACTTGATTTCAAAAAGACAAGAGTTTAATTTCCTTGAGTAGTGACAAGTTTTTTTATATTTATCTCACGAACAGCTCAGTTAGACATAACTGTCATTTGCTGGATTTAAAATTATAAAGAACTGGAAACCTTTTTCAATGCATTTTTATAAATGGAGATTTTTTAATTGAAATTGTTCCAAGTATCCGGTGGTTCAAGACAAATGCCCAGTTAAAAACGCACCCCCATACTGTGAAAAAAATCGACAAATAAGGAATAACTTTAATTTTTAATTATCCAGGAATTCGTTCTGTGAACTGTAATTTAAGCAAATTGTTTGCGAAAGCCAATGTGATCCAATTGAATTCCACTGCCTATAGCACATATTTATAATCTTTTTTTCATCGAGGCATACTATTCAAATTATAAAAAATTTCGCAACGCACTGAAAATGACGTAGCATTTACTTTTTTCGGTCTTTTAAATTATAATGTTTTATGTATTTCACCTGAAAAATTGGTAATATTCTGTTTTTCGTAATAATATCATGTAATTACTTACTAATACGAGTATAAAAAACAAAAAAACATTAAAAAATTACATGTTGACCGCCATATCCCATGATATTTAATAGTTTCTTGATGACAGTGTTTTATATCATTTTTTTAGAAGTAAAGAAAAATATAAGTTTTCTTTCATTATAATGGCTTTCAATGAAAATAAAGTCATCAAAATATAGGAATCTTAAATTAAAAAATATATTTTTAGAAAACTTGACCACCTTACTTACTTGCTTTGTTTTTAATTAACCTATATTATACATCTTAAAAGCGTTCTATTAATTTTTCTTTAAATTTTATATACTTCGAACAAACAATATTTATTATATAATTAAAAAATTGAGCTTGTAATGATTTTTCATAAAAATATCTCAAATATAACTATTTTTTTAATAAATCCGTGATGTTAACATGTTTGAGAGCAATTTATTAAACCGTTTCTGTCGGCTACATTAAACAAATGTATCATCTTGTCACTGTTTCAAATGTAACCATCTGCTTTCAATCAGAGTAAAATTAGTTCGATGTGTTTACCAAAAATCATAACATTTTTTTAATATCTAGAGAGTAACCTATGTGCAATGATATCGTGATTTTTCTCATGCGTCATCTTGATTTAAAATTAAGAAAATTATATAATACCAAAATTTAAAGAAACATTAGCAGAAAATGCGTGGTACAAATTTCATTCAAACCGACAAGAGCATATTGATTTTTGTATAAATAATAAGAATATATATAATTTCTTGATAGAATATATAAAAATCACATAATATATTTATTCTTATCATAATAATAATAAAGCATTGTCAGAAAAAGAATCAACGAATATTACTTTAAGTCTTAACACAGAAAACATTCTACAAAAAATATATTTCTTAACCAACCTTTTATTTCTCCATGTTTAACAAACATTTAAAAGTACTCGCACATTACGCACTTGGATCAGATGATTTATAGTTAATTGGATTTTATAAAAGTTTCAGAAAATATTTGAAAGGAGTGTCATTACGATGATTAAAGACTTCTCAAGCTTTTCAGAACGATTTGCAGAAAAAAACCCATTTAAACTATTATTTCATTAGTCTTACTGTTGGCCCTGATCACTAATTTAGTTTCATCTGATCTCTTTTAAGTAAACATGACGATTTCAAGGTGAGTTGGGGCGTGTAAATTTTGATGCTGTGGTTTACATAACTATTTTTGCAGTAAACCTTTTACCTGGTGATCAAAGCCTTTCATACTTTGTCAATAGATCTTTTGAAGGGCATTTTATCTCATAATTAAATTCTTTGCATATATATATCTACAAAATAGATTCACAAAATCATCTTTATATTTCTATTTGGAATGGTTTTAGGATTTTATACAACAATATTTGCACATTATATATATATATATATGTTATATTTAAGGTTTTCGCGGGTGAAAGATGAAGAATTATTTTCTGGGGGAACCCGCGTCAAATATCCTGAAAATAACTTTTAAACCCCCGATGTTTCGAACATGTAACATTGCTTATTCTCAAGGGCCTCTTATTTTGAGTCCTGTCCAAAACTTCGGGGCAAGAGCCAGAATAAAAGTGAATTAAAAATCCTAATTGGTGCTAAAAATTATTGATATATTTTTTTGCTTAATTGCCGACTTTGGGAATGGGTAATGACTTTACTAATTTAGTTTTCTATTATTGGTGAATGTTGTGGGTTAATTTTCAAAGTTGGGTTTTTTTCCGGGAATTGCAGTATTACATGTGTTTGTCTCGTAGATATTAGTCCAGGTATTTGGTATTCTTACGGAATCATTTCTTCTGTTCATGTTATTTTCATTCATAAAATACGATCTCGTTAGATATAATCAGTACGTCCTTGACCCGCACGGTGAGAGGGCAATTTCTTAAAAACGCCGTGAGTAATTCCAGCGAAACGTCGAGAAACGAATTTCTACGTGTTCATACGGTCTTATAAAACATCCATTGATTTCAATCTAAATACTTAACTTAACGTGGTTAACTTTAGCATACGTTTGTTTGTATCAATTCTTAGAATATTTCTGTTTTACAGTAAACACGTTTATAATTAGCGAAACGTGTTTACTTTACATTTTCAAGAAAATTTGCGTAGGTAATATTTATTATTCAGGGAGGATAATGCCAACTAATCCGCATATGTAAAAGAGACAAATTTTAATATTTCAATTTATCTGGGATACCGTTTTGTAAAACACTCTACAAGGGTTTTTGTAATATTTAATTACAAATACCAACATGATTGACATATTTTTACTTCATAGTCAACATGTTGGATGATCTACAACCTTCGGGAAATGTCTTAAACAATCGGTAAAAATCTATTAAAGACTAGAAGCGACAAGAATTTTCTCCTAAACACGTGAATAATCCAGAGAATACGAAAGTATCAGCATCCGGATATAAATACAGCGCCGGTCGCGGCACGGAGGGTAGTCGTGTTGTGATGGTCGACATAGAGATAGATTTAATAAATTTAGAAAATCTTAAAATAATAATATTCAAAAAAGTCAAGTATGGACATCAAAAATATATTTCTTCTGTTTGGAATCGTTTAAAAGTAAAAGCCTGATATATTTCTTCTTAAGATTCTATGTATTACAAGAGGCTAAGAAAATATTGAATATTCAGCTATACAAGTAATATTTCTTAGATATAATTCTGTGTTAAATTAAGATCGTTTGCCAATCCTAATAGACTCGACCTTGTGTGTAGGTGCGAACGAGCCTTTATTATTTATGAAACGGAACAGCAAGTCTCGCGTGTAGCGAGTGCTTTACTCTTATTTTAACGAAACGGACCAATCACAGGCACGCGTTGCATTTCGACGGGTTGAGCCGGAGGCGACCGTCCTGGTGACTGAGTCCGGCCAATGGCGAGCGCCGGCGGTGAGGTCATCGCGCATAGGATGAGTCACTGCACTAGCGTGGATTTCAGAGGTATGGTGAAATCATTACTATAAAAGGAGCGAACACGATATACTCAGCCCCTTCAGTTCGAGACCAGACTTGCGAGCGGGAGCGCTGCCCAACAGACTACCGACGGAGCCCCGAGTTCCAGATCATCAGTTGCGAGCAAAGGAGCTGCCAGCTTGAGAGAAAGCGGGTCTTGCAGCGGCGAAGTATAGAGATTCCACCATCCCGCAGCACCAGAAGGAGGATTCCGCCACAAAGAGTAACAGATAAGGATCATATTCATATTATCTATTACGGTTAATTATTTTCACTATCGAAATGTATTTATTTTGGGAATATTTGAGTTCGGAATAATTATGTGTAATTAAATATCACGATTGCTTGTGTGATATTGGTTCAAATCGTACAAGAATTCCGTTCCAAACGGGTGTATTTTTATGCAAAGCGAATTTCATACCGTTTATGCTAAAATTTGAATACACGGATTTCTATATGAATTAATTAGTAGCATTATAATAATTACTGTATTGCATAAGTATTGCGCAATCCGGTCTTCAGTTAACTCTTTATGATTTGAGTACCTCGGTACATCTAGCTTAACAAGTAGCTTCAGAATGACGAGTAAAGGACAGAATGGGGAAGTCTAACTAAAGATTGGGGATATCTGGTTTGTGTTAGCCTAGCTGGCTGAGGGGTGGATGATTGCCGGCACTTGGGCGTGGAACCCGCACAAGCCCCTGCAGGGCCCCTTAAAGGCGGGGTCCTCCTTGTTGCTCGGGGTCGTCAATAAACCGACCACCTAACCTCATCTGGCGCAAACTACTTAAACCAACAAAAAGGTTCCCTTTGTCTTTGGAAGGATTTCCATGCTTGAATGCTGTAAAACCTTGATAGAAAACGTTAACTTCTATTTCGTCCTCTGTAAGAAAGACAGGGCCAGAATAAATATAAAAATCATTCACTCATATGGAATAGCTGGGATATTATAAATATGTTACTAACACTCTAACATTTGTCCAAAGTAAATGTTGCAAGATGCAGAATCGTGGGACGCCGCTCTGAAAAGGCATAATGAGATTGCACAATAATTTGTAACATCGCTGACTATGCCCGCAAAGGAGGCTAATGTCGTCATCAATTCGTACCAAAAGAGTACATGATTCTTCAAACACCGGCCTAAAAGAAAGGCGCCTCAAGACAACACACATCATCAGAAACTCGTACCAAAAGAGTACGGCCTTCTCAATTATAAGCCTAAAGGAGGGGCGTCACAGGATCACATCTCGTAAAGAAGAGATAGAGTCTCGGGATGCAGTAAGTTCCGGAGGAACAAGGGGGGCCGTTTAGTCACTTAGGAAGTCGGCCACCGGGTTTAGGCGGGCGCGGAGCCTCAACCCCTCTCAGCAGAGATGCTGAGGGTTTAAAAAACCAAAATTTAGCATTCAAAGAAACTATTATTTCATATAAACTCACGGGCTGTTGTAGAATCCTTTCGAACAAACCATCCCCGAGACCTTATCTACTTATTTATAAAGAAGTTTCGTTTCAAAAATGTCTTATTTCGTAGATAGCAAATATATGTATTATTTTCCCCAGGAATTAATATGAACAGGTTCATACACGTCTAAGACGACACCATTCAAGGTAAGAATATGTTAATATAAAGTGTTTAAAATTATTAGTTTCAGTGTTATTTAATATGTGAATTTCTCCTCTTTATGCCGTTCGATTGATTTTATTGGGTTGTTTCCAAACGGAAATGTTTTATTTCTAATACACGAATTCTTCTGGTGAACGTATTTTATTGTAACATAAATGTATAGATTATTAGGTTCGTTAGATGATTTTATTACGTAATATTATGCAATTGTTTCCACACTGCTCCTATAAAAGAATTTGAAGTTATTACGATACACAACGGGGTCCTTCATCCATTAGACGAATCATGTGCCAATTCAACGACGTATTACGAATAGTATATATTGTATTTATCGAGATTTAGTCGCATTTATTATTTCTAGTGAGGTTTTTAGTATTGGTTCCAGGCGCCATTATGAGGCGGAAATAGTTCATATTCATAGCCCGACTGCAATAGGTATTTTTGTCGCGTAAGAGGTAGCACTTTTAGAAATATAACTATGTTTTATGTTTCGTCCCTGACGGACAGGATGGTATAGCTGTGGCTATTTAGGTAATATACTTAGTAAATGCAAAGGGCATTAGGTATTTTCAATATAGTATGCGAACCCAAGATGTTAGAAATATTTTAGTTAATATTTTTAGTTAATATTGCATTCAAAAGCGCAATTTTCACAGAATAATTATTTCCAGTTAATAATATATATTTTAGTTAAATGTATAGTTAGCACAGGCAGAGTATTAATATTGTATAGAATACATTATTTATAATATTTCAAGAAGGTATAATATTTTATTCCGCGATCCTTTTATAGTTACAGCGTATCTGTCGACCTCAGCCGTTGCCACCCGCGCCATACAACTATTTTCGCTAACATCATACGGCAAATGACTTTATTCATTGCAATGAAATTTATATTATTTAATATTATTTACCACGACGTATTTTTGACGGGTCACCCCATAGGATTCATCACATTGTTAGCCGCGGCCAGGAGTTGGCAAATTAATTGAATATAATAGCTAAAATTAAATATCAACTCGCGACGAGTAAGCATCGACATTTTAAATAAATTATTAATACAAAATTCTTCGTTAATACTTTAGGAAGACCCTACTATCTAGAAGGATCATCACAGTGCTTACCGTGACCAGGAGAACGATTTATATTGAAATACAATAAAATGCTTTATAATATTAATTGAACATCATTTCGACATTAAATACAGTCCGCTCGATTTGATTAGGATGCCCTCTATCTATCAGGATCATTACAGCGGTGCCGTTGACCAGACAGGAGCGTATTCGTTGAACTCATTTGCATAGTAATAACATCATTTTGGTTTAGTTAATATTATAAATGAAAGAAAATATTTGATTATAAAAGCGGTTTTATTTAAACAATTGCGAACCACGGTCCGTGACATCAAAGAAAAAAGATTGAGCATTTATGTGAACCACGTACGAGATTTGTAGACAAACGTGATACTAGGTATTAGAAATTTCTTTAGGTTGTTTGTCATATAGACAGTTGGCATTTTTATTATTTAATATTTTGTGAACGAAAATTATTGTAGTAATTTTGGTCCTTGTGATATATTAGTTCGATTTTGGAATGCCTGTTTCTTTGTAAAAGTATTGCTCCATTTTATAGAATATGTGATTTATTTCATATCTCATTCATTTTATGTGGTTTGAAATCAAACGATTCACATTTGAAAAATATTTTTAATAATTGTATGAAGAGAATATATTTGAATGCGATCTCACAAGTATGCCACCGGCACGGCCTAGGCCATCGGGATTTGCGGATCGCAGTATAACAAATATGTAGTTGAGATTCAAACGAATCACATTTGAAAGGTTTTAATTATTGCATTTGTTTTCTCGCAAGTATACCACTGTCACGGCCTGGGCCATCGGGATTTGCGATCGCAGTGTAACAAATATGTAGTTGAGATTCAAACGATTCACATTTGAATGGTTTTAATTATTGCGTTTGTGTTTGTGTTTCGCAAATATACCACCGAACACGGCCAAAGCCGCCGGGTTTGCGAGCGCTGCGTGTTAGAAAGACCGGCGACGGTTTCCCTATATAACGCGAGCGGACACGTTTCGGCACAAGCGTGGAAGATGCGGCAGAGACCCAAGACGTTTGAGCATTTAGCGTTTGATAAGTTTGACTATCGCGGTCGGGCGTATATGAACAGACTGTTTGCTTCGCGGATATGGACAGGTCGCGCCCGAAGAAATGCAAAGAAATATAGACTTGGAATGCGGGCAGATCACCGCGACAGATTTCAGCGCGCGCCACGGAGGGTTTATGATAGCTTAAAATTCGGTTTTAATTTAATTTCTTATATTAATATAAACTAATAATTAACCCACGCTAGATAAAATCTGTTCAGTGGCAAATATTTTCGCTTACGAGTTATGCAATAGTAATTAATAATAATAGCAGAAAAATATAAAAGTAAAAATAAATATAAAAACCGGATAACAATTTAGTAGAAAATATAAACACGAGAATAAATGAATCTAAAAGAAAAGAAGATATAAAAACGAAAACTTTTAGTATACGGGTACACAGGAATTATATTAAACGGATTTTGCCATGTGAACATTTGATATATATTTTATTTTATAAAAAAAATTATAAATCCGATGTTTTATAATATTTACTTTTCTCTTTCGGTTATGTACTTTTATGATACAAATGCAAAAAATATTTTAATAACTATCCGTCTGGTTTCATAATTAAAAATTAATATAAATTAATTTTAATAAAATTAAGGTTAATGTGAATTAAATAAATCCACACTTGTTATATATTTGTCTTATGGATATTAAAAAGGGTTTCTATATTTGAAAAAAAAAAAGATCTTTAAATTCAGCTAAATTTTTACAGATAATAATTACACAAAAAATTAATTGATTATAGTATTCTTACAAATCTACTTATATTATTTGATAACTTTCACGTGCATGTTTCGGAGATACCTTTTTATCGTCAAGGTGTTATATACAAATTGTCCTAAAAAAATAAAAATGTCAATCTACAATGTTGCTGAATTAATTGAAAAAAAATAATAATTTCCTTCATTGATTTATTATGGTCCTTAATTATTTTAATTATCTAAATGTGTTCTTAATTGTTATACACAGTTATATACGGTTCTGGTTATTCAAACTAATAATAATTTCTTTGTTGTATGCAGGATTGATAGACTTGTTCGTAATATAAACACAGACGCGTATTGTTGCACGAAGTTTCTTGTTTTGATCTAAAATTATTTTGATTTGAATTACAAGAATAAAATTACTTCCATTTTTATTTACAAGACGGCCTGGCATATGAATTAAAATGGTCATACTACCGCCATCTAGCGGAAATCAGAGAAAGTTTTGAGCCTTCGCTAGTATTAGTCTATAGGGAGCGGTAATAGAGAGCGCAATATATATATTCTCTTAGTAACGAATAATTAAAAATTGGACTTCTTTGTTGTTTTTTTTTATATATATTCCTTTGTTTCGCTTCATTGCAACGTTAATTGAAATTGTTTTATCTTCATTAATATATATTATATTATAATATACGTTGGTATAGTGTATTTATAGGCAGAGTAGAAATAAACAACAGCTTATTTGACTACAGAGATGAGATATGGTAGAAGGACAGTTGGCTTCTTTAATGATCATAAGGTTCACATACAGGGTTGATAATTGTTAAATGTTTACATCTCACTACTTCAAATTTCGTACGTATCTATATTGGGGTTGTTTTGGTTTTGGGCGCAATCTTCTTGGAAATAATACAAAAGTAAATCCGGAATTAACGATATGTGAGTTTCTTCAAGTTTTGAGAAGTCGTAACGCTATGATTGATTAAGCATTTATTGTTTTTACTATACATTGGGTGTATGTAGAAATCCTGTTGAATAGTGATAAAATAAAATAAAAAAGCAATTTTTCAGGAGAGCTTTTGAATTCTTCTTTAACATTTTGAAAAAAAAAATTTTGAAAATAGATTTTACCGGGAGGACTTTGAAAAAAACCTTTTTATATAGTAATAGCATCATCATTAGATTCATCCACCTTCATGCGTCGTCGTGACCATTACTTTTAGATTAGGGTAGGAAGATTAGTCGTTTGGATCTTGAATAGATTCCAGTCGTATAGCGAGCCGAATTATACATTAGGAATTCTTGATTCAGTTACACACATACATCTTCTGTGGATATCAGTGTTGGTGATGACTACTACAGCTAGTACAGATATTAGGGTTCACCTCTTCTGATTTGTAACAGTGTACTTCGTTAAACATGTTCGCGTTGTTAAAGGAACACTTTAAAATTTTATAATGTTATGTTACATATAAGTATGGGGATGATGAATACGGAACATATTAATAAAGTTGTTTTAGGTTTTCAATAAGTTTTGGGAGGAACAATATTACAGTTATACGGAGGATTTGCGCCTGATTATTTGACAAACGCTTAAAAATCTGGGGGAAGACAGGTTAGTAGGGAATAGCTATGGGAAACTTTTCTAGACATCTGGATCCACTTCTTCTACAAACATGCGTCGTCTTTAGATATCACTCTTGAGGGTTGGCTGGAAAGTTAATTGAGACGGATAATAGTTATATATACTCTTACGTTCTACAATTATCGAAGAGGTTGTTCCTATCCTTTTCTTCCTCTTCTTCTTCTTCGTCTTCTTCTTATTCGTATATGCTAACGGTTATATATATTTTTTCTTTCCCCTTTTCATTTATATTGACTTCAATAGCGTCTTCTTCTTCTTCGGTACGAAGGTTTTTTTTTTTATTGGTTATGTTCACTCTAGTCTTCCTCTTCTTTGAATACATACCGTTTATGCTTTACTTTTCAAATACCTTCTCTTCTATAAATAGCAATTATTACAATACGTTGCAACTACTTCTTCGTCTTATGGTATATCTTACGACTACTTCTCTACTTTCTTCTTCTTCTTCTTTTCTTCTTCTTTCTTCTCTTTTCTTTCTTCTTCTTCTTCTTTTCCTATAACTACATTCATGTCGTCTTCTTCCGTATATCTTATAATTTTCGACTGTTTTCTACGTCTTTTCTTCGTCTTCTTTTGTTCTTTGCCTACTGCTACATTCGCGTCTTCTAATTTTATATCTTTCGACTACTTCTTCTTCGTCTTTATCTACTACTACACTCGGTTGTGACTTTCCTTCTTTATCTTATGCCTTTCGATGGATTCATTTTCTTCTTCTTCTGCTGTCATCCACTACTTTTGCGGCTTCTTCTTCCTCTTCTTCATCATATTACACCAACAATAAATTGTGGCAGTCATTACAGTATACGTAGGATATTGGGGACAATAGGTTGATCTTACATAATAGGAAATGTACTGCGCATATGAATAGAGTTCATAGCTCAGATGAGGTACAAGAGTTCATTTTGTCGCGGTTTGCAATTATAGTAGGAATATACGGTTGACCATTCACTCGGTTAAAATAGGACTGTACGAGTTCCAGATAGAAGAGGTTGTATAGTTTGGGGGAAGGGGGAATAAGAATTGTATTACAAGATGGTGAACACTTGTCGGGGTACACCATGGTAGGATAGCAAGGAATAGTTATTGGAAACCTTCTTGACAACTGGGTTATGGTTGAAGCTCTACTTCTTTAACAAATATGCATCGTCTTTGGGCATCTCTCTTGAGGGTTAGCTGGACAGTTAGTTGAAACGACGTCCAACGGTTATTGAAGGGACTTGTCCATTTGCGACTAGTCATTAGAAAATTTGGAGGCGGACTGCACTTTTTCTTTTTAGAGTGGATAGCAAGTATCATCGTCATCATGTTTACTCACGTACAGGACATATTGAGATCGAGGGGTTCGCTCTATATATTAGGAAGCTGGTTGTTAAGTTCATATGAATAGGTTGTACATTAATTCGTAGGTTAACATAATTCTGGAACTTCAGATTTATCGTAGCTCGCATTTCATAGGAGAAATATACAGTTAATATTTACTCGGTTGAGTTGGTTTGTATAGCTTGAAGGGGATGTGGGGAGTGTTAGTGGGAGTATATTCTGGGGGAAGGGAGGTATATGCTGGGGAAAGTAGTATAGAGTTGCGAGGCGGTGAACACTAGGAGTGTACCATTGTAAGGGAAGCAAGGAGGATAACAAAGTGGGGGAAGGGGCGTTCCTTTTAAGTGTTGATAACAGGATGGAGCTTGAGTGGTTAGCAGACACAATGATGAGATTACTGAGGCATTCAATCGATTATGAAGAATCGAACCTTTTCAGTCAATTGAATAAATTAGATACAGTCCCTTTTGCTTTCACATCTTATATTTATATTAGTTGTACACTTTTCATTTGAATGACAGGCAGATGGTTTACAGTAGCTTTAAATACGCAAAAAAGGATTCCATTGAAAAGGAATTCTACCCTAATAGAAATATAGTACGCGGGGAAAGGAAAGAACAACGATTAATTTTAAAAGGAAATTTTAGAAACTCTTGATAAGTATCACGAAATATACTATCCTATTGGGTTATTTAGCAGATAGGCTTGGTCTGATAGATCATTCCTCTCTCTAAATAAGGGGGAAGCTGTGATGGTCGACATAGAGATAGATTTAATAAATTTAGAAAATCTTAAAATAATAATATTCAAAAAAGTCAAGTATGGACATCAAAAATATATTTCTTCTGTTTGGAATCGTTTAAAAGTAAAAGCCTGATATATTTCTTCTTAAGATTCTATGTATTACAAGAGGCTAACAAAATATTGAATATTCAGCTATACAAGTAATATTTCTTAGATATAATTCTGTGTTAAATTAAGATCGTTTGCCAATCCTAATAGACTCGACCTTGTGTGTAGGTGCGAACGAGCCTTTATTATTTATGAAACGGAACAGCAAGTCTCGCGTGTAGCGAGTGCTTTACTCTTATTTTAACGAAACGGACCAATCACAGGCACGCGTTGCCTTTCGACGGGTTGAGCCGGAGGCGACCGTCCTGGTGACTGAGTCCGGCCAATGGCGAGCGCCGGCGGTGAGGTCATCGCGCATAGGATGAGTCACTGCACTAGCGTGGATTTCAGAGGTATGGTGAAATCATTACTATAAAAGGAGCGAAAACGATATACTCAGCCCTTCAGTTCGAGACCAGACTTGCGAGCGGGAGCGCTGCCCAACAGACTACCGACGGAGCCCTGAGTTCCAGATCATCAGTTGCGAGCAAAGGAGCTGCCAGCTTGAGAGAAAGCGGGTCTTGCAGCGGCGAAGTATAGAGATTCCACCATCCCGCAGCACCAGAAGGAGGATTCCGCCACAAAGAGTAACAGCTAAGGATCATATTCATATTATCTATTACGGTTAATTATTTTCACTATCGAAATGTATTTATTTTGGGAATATTTGAGTTCGGAATAATTATGTGTAATTAAATATCACGATTGCTTGTGTGATATTGGTTCAAATCGTACAAGAATTCCGTTCCAAACGGGTGTATTTTTATGCAAAGCGAATTTCATACCGTTTATGCTAAAATTTGAATACACGGATTTCTATATGAATTACTTAGTAGCATTATAATAATTACTGTATTGCATAAGTATTGCGCAATCCGGTCTTCAGTTAACTCTTTATGATTTGAGTACCTCGGTACATCTAGCTTAACAAGTAGCTTCAGAATGACGAGTAAAGGACAGAATGGGGAAGTCTAACTAAAGATTGGGGATATCTGGTTTGTGTTAGCCTAGCTGGCTGAGGGGTGGATGATTGCCGGCACTTGGGCGTGGAACCCGCACAAGCCCCTGCAGGGCCCCTTAAGGCGGGGTCCTCCTTGTTGCTCGGGGTCGTCAATAAACCGACCACCTAACCTCATCTGGCGCAAACTACTTAAACCAACAAAAAGGTTCCCTTTGTCTTTGGAAGGATTTCCATGCTTGAATGCTGTAAAACCTTGATAGAAAACGTTAACTTCTATTTCGTCCTCTGTAAGAAAGACAGGGCCAGAATAAATATAAAAATCATTCACTCATATGGAATAGCTGGGATATTATAAATATGTTACTAACACTCTAACATTTGTCCAAAGTAAATGTTGCAAGATGCAGAATCGTGGGACGCCGCTCTGAAAAGGCATAATGAGATTGCACAATAATTTGTAACATCGCTGACTATGCCCGCAAAGGAGGCTAATGTCGTCATCAATTCGTACCAAAAGAGTACATGATTCTTCAAACACCGGCCTAAAAGAAAGGCGCCTCAAGACAACACACATCATCAGAAACTCGTACCAAAAGAGTACGGCCTTCTCAATTATAAGCCTAAAAGAGGGGCGTCACAGGATCACATCTCGTAAAGAAGAGATAGAGTCTCGGGATGCAGTAAGTTCCGGAGGAACAAGGGGGGCCGTTTAGTCACTTAGGAAGTCGGCCACCGGGTTTAGGCGGGCGCGGAGCCTCAACCCCTCTCAGCAGAGATGCTGAGGGTTTAAAAAACCAAAATTTAGCATTCAAAGAAACTATTATTTCATATAAACTCACGGGCTGTTGTAGAATCCTTTCGAACAAACCATCCCCGAGACCTTATCTACTTATTTATAAAGAAGTTTCGTTTCAAAAAATGTCTTATTTCGTAGATAGCAAATATATGTATTATTTTCCCCAGGAATTAATATGAACAGGTTCATACACGTCTAAGACGACACCATTCAAGGTAAGAATATGTTAATATAAAGTGTTTAAAATTATTAGTTTCAGTGTTATTTAATATGTGAATTTCTCCTCTTTATGCCGTTCGATTGATTTTATTGGGTTGTTTCCAAACGGAAATGTTTTATTTCTAATACACGAATTCTTCTGGTGAACGTATTTTATTGTAACATAAATGTATAAATTATTAGGTTCGTTAGATGATTTTATTACGTAATATTATGCAATTGTTTCCACACTGCTCCTATAAAAGAATTTGAAGTTATTACGATACACAACGGGGTCCTTCATCCATTAGACGAATCATGTGCCAATTCAACGACGTATTACGAATAGTATATATTGTATTTATCGAGATTTAGTCGCATTTATTATTTCTAGTGAGGTTTTTAGTATTGGTTCCAGGCGCCATTATGAGGCGGAAATAGTTCATATTCATAGCCCGACTGCAATAGGTAATTTTGTCGCGTAAGTGGTAGCACTTTTAGAAATGTAACTATGTTTTATGTTTCGTCCCTGACGGACAGGATGGTATAGCTGTGGCTATTTAGGTAATATACTTAGTAAATGCAAAGGGCATTAGGTATTTTCAATATAGTATGCGAACCCAAGATGTTAGAAATATTTTTAGTTAATATTGCATTCAAAAGCGCAATTTTCACAGAATAATTATTTCCAGTTAATAATATATATTTTAGTTAAATGTATAGTTAGCACAGGCAGAGTATTAATATTGTATAGAATACATTATTTATAATATTTCAAGAAGGTATAATATTTTATTCCGCGATCCTTTTATAGCTACAGCGTATCTGTCGACCTCAGCCGTTGCCACCCGAGCCATACAACTATTTTCACTAACATCATACGGCAAATGACTTTATTCATTGCAATGAAATTTATATTATTTAATATTATTTACCACGACGTATTTTTGACGGGTCACCCCATAGGATTCATCACATTGTTAGCCGCGGCCAGGAGTTGGCAAATTAATTGAATATAATAGCTAAAATTAAATATCAACTCGCGACGAGTAAGCATCGACATTTTAAATAAATTATTAATACAAAATTCTTCGTTAATACTTTAGGAAGACCCTACTATCTAGAAGGATCATCACAGTGCTTACCGTGACCAGGAGAACGATTTATATTGAAATACAATAAAATGCTTTATAATATTAATTGAACATCATTTCGACATTAAATACAGTCCGCTCGATTTGATTAGGATGCCTACTATCTAACCGGGTCATCACAGTGTTTGATAGCGTGACGCGAAGTCGGCCAAGAGCCGCGAGGCCAGCGTGCCCAGCCGTGCAATAATACAAGCAATAAATAAGTGAATAATCGAGCGAAGTTCTTACCTAAGTGGCAAAATTAACCGGAACGATTAAAGCAGCAAGAATTGGATGGAATGTTTTAGTGAGTGTTAAATAAGATGTTACAGCGACAATAAAGAAAAATCTTTATAAGTGATATATTGCGAAATAGTGTAATTTAAAGAATAGCGTTTAGTATTATAGTGTTAAGTGACTTTATAAATCGAATAGTCAATTTATCAGTAATTAATAAATTGCTAAATTTCCAGCGTTTTCTTTCATTCCTCCCGCAATCTTGACACGTGACAAAAGTCATAGTTTTCTGTGGCAGGCTGCTTTTTGCATAACTGCGTTCTGCGCAAACGGTCTAGAAATGGTAAAAGGTTTTTAAATGGTTCTGAAAATTAAAGTACGACAAATTTGTCAGTGTTTTTTAGAAGTCCTTCAATATAGAACATCAATATTTTCTAATATTGTAAGTGGTATCAGTGGAAAAGCTTACAAAGGCAAATTATATTATCAATGAAGCCGTTTAATCGTCAGTTTAATAAATTCCTTATAGTAATTAAAACAAGATGATACTTAAAATTTTATAAAATATTCTTGGGGGCAATAAAACTATTCAATGCTTTATCGCTTCCTTCAAATCGAACACGATTATCAGAATTGAACGTGTAAACTTATCGCGTTTAATTTATTAAGTATCTAACTGCATTAGTAACTATATAATTATAATTCTGTAAATTAATATTCGTAAATAAATAATTCGACGACCGGTTTATAACTAAATGTGTTAAGTTCTACCTTCTTACCGTACCTTCTTTAACATTGTCATTTTGATTGGATCACTGCCAAGAGTTTTGTCATTTCTTTTATCAATTCTAGCAATTAAGTAATGCGACTTTATGGTATGAATATTTATGTTTAGAATGCATCGCCTATATATTAGGGTTAGATTTTTTTAACCCATTTCTTTACTGTAGAAAAACGTTGTATAATTATTCTTATTAATTTTTTATTTATTTATAATATAAGTACTTATATTTGTATCTTTTGTATCTTGTTTAAACAGAAATATATTTTTTAAATTGAATCCGTCTTTTAGGAAAATGGGTAAGGCCACAGCCGAAAAAATATACCCCCTCGCATATGTTTATGATACACTTATACCGTAGTTTAAATATTATTCACGCAATTTAAAATTTAAAAGTTTCGTTTCATGTTGAGTTTCTTTAGTAAAAACTTAAACTCTTGTTACCTATTAGATGCAACTTACTTTCCAATATTATTTGGTGTGACCTTTTCATAATTGTTTTAAAATTATTTACTAATTGATAAGGACAAAGTAATTTTTATAAACAATTCAAACGAACTGGAACCAACAATAGCACCATGTTTGTACTAAAGAATTTTTCGTTAGTTCATTTCTATATGTTGTGACAATTTTTTTTCCACCTCTTCGGTGCACACGGCAGTCGGTGACTTGTAATAATTAACTTTTTAGTAAATTAAAATGGCGGTCGCGGCAGCTGCGCTCGACGCCGGATGAAGGTGCCGTTCTGGGAGAATGAGCGAGTATGGGACATCACAGCATTACATTAAGTAAAAACGAACCATTTTCATATTTTAAATTGAGACCCGGAAGATGCCGATCCATCTAGAATATTCCGTGCAGGACGTTTGTTTGGAGACAAAATTGAGAATCACACATCTATGCCGCATCTTCGCATAGCTACCCACCTCGTTGTTCAAAGTAGAATGATGCTCGTCTTGTGCAAAATCAAGTTTTGTACTATGAATTGCTCTGTAAACTCAACATCTCAACGAATTTCGCAGTGTCTAGAGATACCATTTTATAACCAGTAACCATTTCAATTCTGCTTCACAGTGCTATCTTTAAAATACTAGTTTACTTGCTACTGTATAATTTGTAGTATTCACAATTTCATTTATTTTACTCTCTAAAGATTCATTACTCGCTTGAAATTGATTAGAAATTAATTTTACTACCCTCTCAAATCTTAAAATGCTTGTCTTCCATCATATAATTTGCTGGCTTATATAATGCTAATGTATTTATATTTTCTTAAAGAATTAAAACATTAAAATGGTTAACGTCGTCCATTTATAACCTTTCGTCTACTGCTATGTGACTTTCTAACCGTGCAAAATGATCATGTTATTTAATATCATTCTTATTTGAAACCTTTCATCTCAATCGGGTGATTATTAACATTACGATTTTACCTCTAACTAGAAACATTTTGGGTCTTTTACCCGACAATTTTTTTTACCTTGTAATACTAATCCCTGCTTTACGTTCATAGAAAATCATAAATTTTAAGATTAACCCACTTACATTTTAAATAATTTGTTTTCTACCCCATGATTTTGTTACATTATAAAAGCTTTTTTTTTTTCATTTTATATAATAAGACTTCAAATCCTTACATTTCATTCGAAGTTTTTTTGTTTTACCATTTAATGATCTTTTACAAGAAAATGATTTTTATTATTTTGTTTCATTTCTTTTAAACCTATCTTGAAAAAACAAGACTTCAAATTTTCACATTTGATTCGAAGCCTTTTGTTTACCACTCAATAATCTTTTTCCTATAAAATGCTTTTTATTTGTTTTATTTTCATCTCTCTTCAAATAACATTATAAAACGCTTTTATATTTTTCATTCTCTTAACATGATAATTCTACAAATTAAATATTTTTGTTCTTCTATTTAATAATTCTTCTATATTACAAACGCCGATCATCTTACTTCATGTCTCCTTAACAAATAAAACTTCATATTTAAACTTTGCAAGTCGCAACCTTTTGTTGCGCTACTAAAAATTTTATCATTAAAATGCTTTTTTTTTGTCTAAAAATTAACCAGACTTTAAGATTTCAAACCTTACAACTTGCAACCTCTTTTGATTAATATTGGATAATTACCAGAAAAGTTTATTTTGCTTATTATTTTTTTTACTAAGAAACTTTAAAACTGTTTATTGAATTTTTATCATAATAAATTGTACTCAATCCAAATTTGGACACATTGTTTTATTATTTATCTCGCTTGAACACCCTTGTTTGAAAAGCAGACTCTAAGGTAAAAGAATTCACAACCAACGATTGAGCTAGTTGGTGAACATCGGACCGAGGTGTACCTTCACCCAGCCATTAGGGCGGGGATGAAGGCCTCCCTCGATTATACCCGTTGCAATGTATTGTATATTTTGGTGGTCTATGATATGAAATGATTTATAAACACTGATGTTTATCGATTTTTTTATAGTCGTCATATTGATGGCTTCTTTAAAATATTAGGATCACTCATAATCTTTTGAAAGGATTTTTAATACGTAATCTATTATTATTTTTTCGCCTCCACCATTTCTTGTTTGATCATTTAATTTTATTAAAGACAATATTATAAAAAGTTTAAATGAAAAAAATACTGAAAAAACAATAAATAAGAAAAATTTATACTGATAAGTAAAGAATGGTTCATCGTGATAATGTTTTTGTTAATAAATATTGTTTATTGTTGACTTACATTTATTTAACATAAATTACTTATAACTTCTCACTAGGTAAAAACTTGTTCTGTGGCAGTTATTTTCAGTTAGGAATTATGCGATAGTAACGTAGAATAGTAATCTAAAGTTTAATTTTTAATTTGTTTCCTTTTCCCTAAGATATTTATGTAAACAAAAAACAAACCTACTCACAAATTTGTCTCGCGGATATGTTAATTTTTCTTTTGCAAAAAAAAATTAAATTATCATTTTAAATTTTAAATAATGAACAGGAGCAAAGAAAAAAAATTCGATATGACTGATTTAAAAATACATATTTGAATGTTTTAATTAAGTTTTATTACTTAATAATACTTAATTAATTGAACCTTAGACTATTTTATATATTATGTACGAGATAATTTTTTGGATTATTTTAAATTGATTTATATTTTAGCTACGGTTTTGTAATAATATAATAATATCGAGCGATTTATTTTACTTTACATCCGTTAACTCTTGTTTGATTATTATTTTCTGGAAATTGGCTTGGCTTACGTAAGATTGGTTAATTAATTTAATAAGCTACAACGTTTCATGTATTTTAGTAGTAATAAACGTGACCTTCTTCCGCCTCACTGCCAAGCAATGTATAATGTAATACAGAGGGGGAAATCTTGGTCTCTTCAACCCTTATTGCATAATAACTGTTTAATCTCTGGTATATATAATGTTTGTTAAATGTAGGCAAAGTTAAATTATTAGACAATAGTTTTAAATATATATTTTGTGTTTATTAAAAGATAAAATATATTTATGTTAAATCCAAGCTTTGCTGGTAAAATACGGTTATTTTTTTATAATGTATGTGAATCAATTAATACGGGGACTACATGTAAGGTCAAAAAATTGACGTCAATGTACTAAGTTTCTATGGCAAAACTGGAAAACGCACCACGGGATAGGGTGGAAGGTCCGGTATTCGAATTCCAATGGCAGCTAAAATATTTTTTCGTTGATTTTATTTTTTGTAGGTATGACATTTTCTAATTGATTCATAAAAATTTGCTTAAAAATCAAAGAACTTTGTTCTGAAACTACAGCATGCTAATAAAAGTGTGTATTTTTTATAAATATAGTGTTTTTATTAAATTTAAGCAGAAGTAAGATCAATAAAGATGGAGCTGGTAAATTTTACTTTAATAAATTATAAGAATTTTAATTTTTTTTTTAAATAAAAAATAATAATGTTTTTTTTTTTTTAATAATTAACAAAGATTCTAGTATATTTAACCAGCTTTTTACTCTAATACTTGCAAATTTAAAAAACAAATAACATTGGTTTAAAAATGATTTTCATGACCATTCAGTGGTTTTTATTTTCTGGGATAGTATGCCATGTTTCACGAACTTTCTGGTCGACGTTTCGGATCTCATTGCAGCATCCATCAACGAGGCTGAGGTGAGCTCAATGGTTTCTAATCGTAATCTTATATACGGTATACATGGTTTCTAATCATATTTATTTATTTATGGTCTTTGTGTTTAATTTGTAGAACTTCATATTAATTTTTTTGTGAGATTTAAAATAAATTATTAATAATTATTATAAATTTATCTTAAAATACATTAATAATTATTATTAAAATCTCATCATATTATTAGAGTGGCTGATGCCCTGATGATGTACACTGCAATGCGATTCGAAACTGCGGCCAAACAAGTCTTAAAAACACGGCATATTACCCCAGAAAACACAACATACGTTAACACACAATTTAGAAAAATTATTGACATCAAATTAAATATTATAAATAACCAATTCTTTCTTGCAAATAGTTATCTTTTAATTTTTTTTTCGCTTTAGTTCTTAATTATTTATTTATCTCCCATATATATACTATTGATGTTGTTAATGTCTATAATTCGGATTTTAATTTTTAGTATTCGTTGTATATTGAAGAGGGACAGTGGCCCCGAAACATGTTGATAATTTATCGAAATAGTGGATTTCACTAATTATCATGTTACCTGTACTGTGTGTGGGATGGATGGAAGAGCGAACTAGAGACGGAGCGAGAAAGAGCACGCAAAGCCGGCTGAGTCAGCGTGAAAGGAAACTGATTTGAACTACCACGTAATACGGTCCGCGCGCCATAGTATCTATTTTGTATTGAATAAAGTTATCCCAATAAAAGTTGATTCCACACCGAGTTTTATTGGAAGCTTTCTACCGTAAGAAGACAAAGGCACAACATAATCACTAATCATTTAGCAATTATTGAAGAATTGATTATTTACTAAGTATCTAGGTACATATTGTTTTTCAATTTATTTTCAGACACGCTGACAATGAATATCAATAAATCTAGCAAAATTTGTAATTTTTTAATTCAAATATATCAATTATTAATTTTAATTGGTTGTATCGTAGTATATAAAATAAAGAAAGGATCGCTTAGAATGTTGGGTTATGTGGAATCATGCGCGCGAGAAGATGAATGGGACGAGGCAAAAGTGGTGTGCCAGGATAGAAGAGTGTGGCGTTCTTTCCTCTCTGTCAATTCCTGAAAACGGCGTGATTATTTATATTATAATAAAATAATTTATATTAAAAATTTGCTTTTATTTGTTTTGTTCTATTATTGATTATACGTTATCAACTTTATATCCATTACATATAAAAATATATTATTATTTATTCTAATGTAATATAGAGGAACACCTGCAAATTTTAATTTTTCCTGTAAGTACTCGATTTTTACTTTACAGAAAAAATGTCATCTGCACATACAATATATAAAACGTATACAATGCATGCACACATAAAGAAAATATATTAATGAAGTTTGAATAAAATCAATCATTTGTATCCATTATACTTTTTCTAATATATATAAATTTCTACTACACATAAAAGAACAATTTTACTGGAATTAAAAAAATCTTGTAGGTACCTAAAACATTTTTAATTTAAATTGCGAAATCTACCCTATCATTTTATTGTAGCCGGGTTCCTAAATTAAATAGTTTCAGACGTCCGAAAATGTTCAATCGGCAAGTCTTAACTGACCTTATTTCGGTTATTTAGATTCATTTCATCTAAAATTTAATTAAAATTGCGATCAAAATTAAGTACTTTAATAAAAATTTAAAAAAAAATTTTTACTGTAAATGGTTACGGATATTTTATACGAACCGTATGTTTTTCCGAGAAACGATTTTCGACGTTTCATTAAATTCATATTCAACTTCATCAGGAGGACGACCTGTACCGGCGGAGGCACAGGGCAGACTGATTAATGTTTCCGGGGGCGTAAATTATATGCACTTTATTATGGAGTGTTCGCTTCTTCTATGATAGAGGTCACCAGTGTGCTATATGTACTGGTTACGTCGGTTTTATGTGACGTCTCTCAAAGGATGAATCAAAGTCGTAAGAACAGGGCGCCAAATACTTGATAGTTTGTAACTGTCATCTCTGATGAATTGAAATTGAGATATTTGTATATTGAGATGATTCCCTCACTAATATGGGTAGTGTTCTGTTGATAAGATTTTTGTCTAGTCAAATCTGATGAAGTGATAGAGATTCCCTTTGTATGCATGTTCGCAGATTGCCGATATATTGGAGTTGTTGTTTTTAATTGTTCCAATATATTCCTTCAACGTCGGCGGTCGAACGTCGAGAATCGTTTCTCGGAAAAACACACGGTTCGTATAAATTATCTGTAATTATTTACAGTTAAAAATGTCTACGACCGTAATACCAACCTTAACTCTTTAATAAAGGAATTCTTATTTTATGTTTTGTACATTTCTTTGATGGAGTTTACATTGATCAAGATTTATTATAGACGTCTCAAAGAGATGCAAATATATATTTTTTATATAAAAAATCAGGTATGGAAGTGTTTTTGGGTATTTATAGGGCTTACGACTTATCGTACGGCTGGCTTGAGTGATCACCTTACACAATGTAACGTTCACTTCTATGTGCGAGAATTGAATATTCTACAAAAGAGAAATAAAATATTCCAGCGATAAAAAAGTGTTCATTTACCAGTTATATATCACGAAATGGTATAATTTGAAGAAATCGTTCAGTTTAGTTTTTTATCAAGTGACTTTGAACATTGAAAAATGAATTAATAATCTATACTAATATTATAAAGAGCAAAGATTTGATTGTGTGTTTGAATTGAATAAGCTCCGAAACTACTGGACCGATTTGAAAAATTCTTTCACATTTAGAATCCTACATTATTCTTGATGAACATAGGCTATAGAATATTTTCAAAAAAGTTAGAGATCCGTATGAAAACTTCGATATAGTAACCTAATGTGTGAAAAAAATACCAAAAAAAACCCTTATATCGCGTACGCTGCGGAAATTATATAATTTTGTAAAACGTACTCTTTTTTAGTAACATCCAACGCGAAAAGAAGGTTGTATGTGTGTGTGTTAAAATTTATAGTTTTTGAATGTTTCGTTAAATACCCGTGCGAAGCCGGGGCGGGCCGCTAGTTAATTTATAAACCGCTACATTTCCAGTTCATTCCTCCCTAGTCATGACACGTGACAATACCTTTAATAAAAAAATATTTAGTCACAAAGAAAACCTTATATTCCAAATACATATAATAAATATGTATTTTATATAAAAATTTCAAACATATTATAATAAAACAAATGTAAAAATAGAACTTTATTCTCATTTATTTTAGAGATGTTGCCCTCGGAAATAAAATGGTTGAAATGATTGATTGCAATAATAAATATTGACCGGCCGATGTGTGTTTTTTTTCCTATTTATATTTACCCTCGTTTATTACGTAATACGTGTTACCATTAGGTAAAGAATAACTCAATTCGAACCTATGGAATGTATGTACCATAGCAAATCCAGAAAACCCATCTCATTTCATGGATGGTTGGAAAGTTCGCAAACTTTTACCGGTATACCGACCTTTTAGTTTTCGGTGGCTATTACAAACTCTAATTATTTCGTTTACACAGCTATTTTAAGTGCTTCTCGTAAATCAATAATACTTTTAGTATATGTAACGTTAATATTTCAGTATTGTCAATATGTTTTACCTCACACGCATAGTGTGACACACGCACATACTTTTCCTCTTGGAATTTCTTACTTTAGCTTTTAGCAAGATAAAAGAAAAATGAGTAATTGGAGAGGATGAATGTATTGTGAAAAATAAACTTCCTTAATGGAAAAAAACTAGATACGTGACAGAAGTTTATATTATTTCTTTAGCATGATGAAGTTGATCGAATTGAATGAATAAGTGAGATTGGCTTGAAAACTAGAAAATTGCTGGAAAATCTGGAGAAATCTGGGTTGCGAAAAGCGTTATCAGCAAGAACTAGTCAATTACCCTCTTTGGCATCTAGAGTAATTAAAGAAATTATAAAGATATATTTTATTAAATATTCATTGCAAAATTGTTAAGGTTATTCATTATAATCAAATTTATTTTAAACTTTGTTTATGACACCACTTAAATTTATATAATTTATTTACCCAACCCGTTCCGCAAATTAGTATATCCTTTATCAGCGTTATAATGACAGATATTATCACCACGACGAGGCAATTCTGATTCTGAAACGATTCGGAAAATATGTATAAACTCAAGTGGCTACATAATATAAATTGAATTAAAATTAAATATGTAGGTATTCCTTGTAAAAATTAACTTTTCACTTTTCTGAAAAATAATATTTATTTAAAAAAACACCATAAGCGATGCAGACAGATTTTTCAAATAAAAAAATTACACAAAAAATATTTTTTAAGAAATTTTTAGAGATGGGCCACACTGTTTAAAAATAATTTGGCATGGAAATTTACACACAATGAAATGAGACCAAATACTGGAACTGTTGTGTGATCGAAACATCTGTTAATAAATATATTTTCTAGATAAATATTTATTATGAATTAACCTTTTTATAACAAAACTTAATGAATAACTCGTCATTATGCATTTAATCTCGATGCATACAATAACAAACAAGGAAGACATGCAATTACATCAGGAGGACATGCAATTACAAGTTAGATGACAATTATGCCGATTTTTGATTCGCAGTAATGTCAATGAGGTGGCAGCACATATTCCGTACCAAATTTCAAATACTATTAAAATATATAAATATCGAGACTACATACGATTCATATGCTCTCCTGATACATTTTTAAAGACATAAACAGACTAGAAGTGTAAGAGGCGGTGCGCACTGTGCAGTGATGTTATGTTTGCCAGTAAAGGTCTCCGTGTATATGTTACAGACATATATACACTACGTGACGTTGTCAATATCTAGCAAGTAGTGATGGATCCACTGTATACTAAGTACCACAATAAGGTACTTCATTATATTAAAGTGAATACTTCACACTTTTGTGAGTGAACTGCATACTACAAACATCAAACATTATACTTTTAATTTCAAATTTCATACTTCAAACTACAAACTTTAATCTCGATCGGTTTTTCTGTAAGTTAATGTAGCTAAAATAATTAGAAATTCCACCCCCTCACAGTTGATGTAGCTAAAACGACCTTATAAAATCCCCCCCCCCCTTTTTTTGGAATGTTGATGTAGATAAAACGACTCTCATTCAACCCATCCATCAGCGATAATTCTTAGGTACATGCAATTTTTTGTAGTACTACGATTAGTTCATTGAAGTAGATGTAGTACATATTGTTTCGTTATCCACTACAAATAAAGCGCACACTTTGATATCATGATAATTCAACAAGTTGATGAACGTATGTGTGATGTAGTCTCCATTCTGATATGAAGTTTTTCCCTTTGCTACTAGTGACATATTACGCACGTCTTTAGCACCCTCCAAATTTTATTTAAGTTTATTTAAGCATCATCTGTGGTCATTTATATCCACACTCTGAGTGACTTAAACTTACTTAAATTTTTTGTTATACGACTTGGTGTCTTAGCTGGCTCCGATAAATAAAATTAACCTGATTAATAAAATTACTGCGAGCTTATTAATTCAAAAATAATTATGAGAAAGTCAAACCAATTACTATTCAAAAGTATAATGCTTTAGTAAATTAGTCGCGCTTTATTACAAAAATACGTTTTTACTTAACAGACTCCGTGTGAGACGAAATTTATTTAAAAAAGTTCTATGTATTGTAATAAATACGTTCTGTTTGATAGGGAATTAAAATTTAATAATATTATGCAAAATATTAAGTTAAACAAATTTAATATTTTGCATAATTTGCAATAAATATTTAATATTTTATTTTATATTTTGCATAATTTAACTAATAAATTTAACTAATAAACTTAATATTTTGCATAATTTGCAATAAATTATGCAAAATATTAAGTTAAACAAATGTGAGAGGGTCTTCCGCTGTGACCCAACCCCCTTTCCTAAAGAACGGATTAATTTATCTCTGTTAATTTTATATAGCTGTTCGTACTCGGTAATTCTAATTCGGTAGAACAGTACAGATTTGCATTGAAAATATAGCAAGGGAGTGGAAGGGGTAAAGGGGGAGGGTAAAAATGTTACCCGACGGGTCCTAAAGAATAAACTATAATAATAAATATAAGATACTGTAACGATATTGGCCTATTCAAATACACATTGCTGAAAAATTATACGAAAATATCTATCTGCTAAAGTTTATAATAAAGAGAAGCTTCACAACCCGTTAAATACTCTATAATTAAATATTTGCCGGATAAGTAGGTGCGGGCGAGCTTTATTATTTCTGCACGCGGGCGTGTAAAGCAGGCTTTATGTTATTTTATTCTGATGAAGCGAGCCAATCAAAAACGTTTGTCCGCGGAACGAATTCGGCCAATAAGAGGCATTCTGAGAGTTAGACTTTGACTTTTACACGCTGGTTGGAATCAAAGATGGCGCGAGATAGGGACTATTTTTAGGCGTTACAAATTAGAAAGCGGCACTTGAGTTTTCAGCTTGAAGGTCGGCGGAGGCTTTGTCGAGGAGAGTCCGAAGTAAGGAAGATAATTTGGCTGGACCGAGGAAAAAGCCAGAGGTTGATAATAATTCAAAGAGAATTGGAACAGTGAACAGATAAGCATTTCCAATATTATTTATTCCTATTGCCTTTTATGTGTATTATATTTGGAACCTTATATTACTATGCGCTCATCAGATTTAATAATTCATAGTTTTGCGTGATAATCCAGCGGGCGTTCTTTCCTAATACTTGTGTAACTTTCAAATATGCGGAGGAATTTTGTGTTGTCTGTGCTGGCGATTGAATGCACGGATTTCTATATGATTTGTATTGTTTTGGAAATAATTGGGATCGGAGTATTTATGTGGTTTATTTGAACAAGATACATGTTGTGGATTGTTTTGTTACGTATTTTGGGCCTAGGGATAATTATTACTATACGCGCTTCAGATTTTAATATACAAGAAATCGTGATATTGCGACTGTGATAATTCCAGCGGGTGAATTATTGCATAACGCTTATGAAATATATAATTCTGTCGCTGTTCATATGAAAAATCATTTAAATTTGATATTCATATATTACCAAAGATATAAAGGCTTTAAAATGGAATATTTTACTGACGAAGGGTGTTTCGTGTTTGTTTGTGGGATTTAAAATTCAGAATAATTATGTATATTTAATGTCGCAAGGTTCGGAATGTACGAGAGATTCTTCAGGGCGGATGTATCCTTATGCAAAAGAATGCTTTGTTATCTATACTGGCGATTGAATACACGGATTTCTATATGATTTGTGTTATCTTGGGGATAATTCGGAGTATTTATGTGGTTTTGATATCTCGATTGTCAGAGTGATATAAATTCAGATCGTGCGAGGAGTTTCCTACTAAGGAGATTCCTACTAATAATATATTTAAAAAAAATGAATCTGGATTTTATAATTATTTTACTAAAACACGGATGTGAGATTATTGGACAAGGTACATGTTTGTATTGCATATCATTGGGCAATCGTATTAAACACGATTTGTTCCTATCAAGTTCTTATAAAAACGTATTTCGAATTGTACATGTTGTATAGAAATAATTAATTTAGATGCAGCCGGTCTTCAGCTGGGGAACACATTTATATTTTCTTTTACGGTTAATTATTTTACTATCGGGCTGTATTCGAAGGAGTTGTGCGTAATCAATGTCGCGATTGCTTGTCTGATCTTGTTTCAATTAGTACGAGAATTTAATTATGTGTTTTGATATCACGATTGTAAGCGTGATATAAATTCAAATCGTACGAGGAATTCCCTACAAATAATATATTTTAAAAATGCATCTGGATTTTATATTTATTTTATTAAAACATGAATGTGTGGTTTATTTGAACTCGTTACATGTTTGTATTGCGTGTCATTGGGCAATCGCTTAAACACGATTTGTTCCTATCAAGTTCTTATAAAGACGTATTTCGAATTGTATATATTGTATCTATTTAGATTAAGCCGCATTTATCAATTCTAGAAAGGGTTTTCTGCTTCGAATGCAAGATATTATTTACAGGTCAGCCTGGCATATGAATAAAAATTGTTATACTGCCGCCGTCTATCGAACTCAAACAAGTTAACCTTCGGTCTTCCGTAGCCGTGATAGTTTTTCATATGACATTGTTTTATTCATTCAATATTAGATATTTGAAATGTTTTCTACAACATTTTCCATTATTGTGGGCAGTTCGCGGTTTGTTCAGGGGTAGTTAACCTTCGGTCTTCCGTGATCACGTTATTTACTTATATGACAGATTGTTCTGCTTTGTTCGTTTAATATAAGTAATATCATATTTTTATGAGTTACCGTAATTATTTATCTATATGATTTTATTATTGAGAGTGATGCAACGAATACTACTTTCATGAATACGAATATCAGGCCTACTAATCGGTGAATACGAATGCGAATATTTCCACCAAGGTGGGGGAACTTGAACATACTTGTAAATATAATAACCTTGATGCGACGAATACTACCTTCACGAATACGAATATCAGGCCTACTATTCGGTGAATACGAATGCGAATATTTCCACCAAGGTGGGGGGAGAACGCAAGCATACTTGTAATTGTATTGTTTATGTCTGCTTGTGATATCACTATACGGCGTAGATGAACTAGTTTGAAAGGGCTTATGTTCTGTATGTGCTTGGCGTAGAGGGAATAGTCTTCTTGTTTCTAGGATCCTATACAGGTTTACAGGTGCTGATATTGAAATATATATACAAGGAAAACACTATTTTGGGAACCATTAACTGGATGACAGATATTGAAGCACACATACACACAAGGAGGACGTTATGTTAAATACATGACTGGAAAGTTGTTATTGGAAAACACAGGCGTCCAGTCGGCGGGACGCAAGCATATTTGTAATTATATTGGTTGTGTCTGCATGTGATATCACTGTACGGCGTAGATGAACTAGTTTAAAGGGGTTTATGTCCTGTATGTGCTCGGCGTAGAGGGAATAGTTTTCTTGTTTCTAGGACCTAATACAGTTTTACAGGTGCTGATATTGAAATATATATATTTACAAGGAAAACACTATTCTGGGAATCACTAACTGGATGACAGATATTGCAGCACACATTCACACAAGGAGGACGTTATGTTAAATACATGACTGGAAAGTTGTTATTGGAAAACACAGGCGCTACTATAGGATATGGACAGTCTACAGAGAACTTCAACTTCTGTTCGGACCTTTTACTATTACTATTCTTTCGCCTTTTTGCTTAACCGTGGATGAACTAGATTGAAGGGGTTTATGTCCTGTATGTGCTCGGCGTAGAGGGAATAGTTTTCTTGTTTCTAGGATCTAATACAGTTTTACAGGCGCTGATATTAAAATATATATACAAGGGAAGTGAAGGGCTACACAAGCGCTGGTAATTGCTCAATTTTGGAGAGTACCCGTTATATTACTTCGGATCAGGATGCCATCTCAGAAGCAGACCAACTACAGAAATAAGATAAGAACCTTTAATATTATTTATTCTTTATTTTCTTATGTGTATCAAATGGAATGTTCTTGCTATATAATTTGTCATTGTCACATGGTCACTATTCATTTCATTACGTGGGTTCAGAGTTCGACGGCAACGGACGCGGTAACTAGTTGGTACTTGTCGGGGCGTGACGTCGGAATTATTTCTTAATTATCTTTAGGATAGAAGCGAGGTCATTGTACGTGCATTCTGCATTTCAAACGTTTTACTAACATATATAAATACATATTATTGCGTTTTACAAATTGAATATGATCGCGGGAAATAGGCATTCCGTCCGGTTATGCAATGTTAACTTCCAACGTAGCATAATGAGATCTTATTACCGGTACTAGACTCTCGAGGTTAGTCACGTGATTGTTGTATAAATGGAATAGTGAAGGGGATTGAAGAATGAGATACACTCGCGATACAGGTAGTTGTATGTAACTGGGATCAAATGACGGGGTGCGTGTTCTCGGTCCAGGGGATGAACGGGACTGCGGGGACACTCTGGGTGGGTCTAAGTAGAATTGCGCAAAGCCTCCACACAGTTAAAATGTGTTCAGTCAAGCAAAGGTGAAGCATTTCGAATCGGACCAGAGCGTCGTGCCTCAAACACAGCCGGAGGGAAGAAGCCCCTACGTTCTTTCACTCCCCTTGGCCCGACGAGCTCGAATTCCGGATATGAATGTTCATGAATGTCAGCTAAAAGACTCAGGTAGCCGTACCTCAATCGAAACCTTCGTTCGGGACCTCATCAACGTACGAGACAGGGCGTTCCGCATGGACGAGCAACTATGAGAAGCAAATGAAGGGGATTGAAGAAAGAGATACACTCGCGATACAGATAGTTGTATGTAACTGGGATCAAATGACGGGGTGCGTGTTCTCGGTCCAGGGGATGAACGGGACTGCGGGGACACTCTGGGTGGGTCTAAGTAGAATTGCGCAAAGCCTCCACACAGTTAAAATGTGTTCAGTCAAGCAAAGGTGAAGCATTTCGAATCGGACCAGAGCGTCGTGCCTCAAACACAGCCGGAGGGAAGAAGCCCCTACGTTCTTTCACTCCCCTTGGCCCGACGAGCTCGAATTCCGGATATGAATGTTCATGAATGTCAGCTATAAGACTCAGGTAGCCGTACCTCAATCAAAACCTTCGTTTGAGACCTCATCAACGTACGAGACAGGGCGTTCCGCATGGACGAGCGACTATGAGAAGCAGGAAGCAATTTAATAATCTATACACTGCGCGAGGACATTACTAACACCATCATACTCATCATTCACCACCTTTTCTAACTTGCTGTATACAGAGACCTTCGGGGTTCTCCTTTCCCGGCCAGCGAGAAACATATCAGGAATTACACATTCAACTGTAATAATCATGCTGTTTTACCATCATTTAATATCTCTAGTCAATAAGACTACACCGTGGGATCAATCACATCAACTATAATTGGCGATGCTAACATGGCTCTGACTGACGCGCTCAAGGACGAGTCTTTTCCAGTCACCCAGTTAGTTCATTCAGCCCTTTAATCAGCAGTAAACATCATAATAATCCGGCTCATGTAGCCGCAACGTGGGATCCTCATCATTATACACCAGTCAATTTGACTGCCCCGCGGGACAATATACAAACCTTAATATCAGACGCGGGATTTCTTCCTGATATGTTTGTCGCCGGGAAGCGAGGACTTCGGGGGATTCCAGCAGGAGCAATAGAGTCTCGGCTTGATCTTGGTCTGCAGCTTAGTGTGGGAGGTTATGTCTAAACAGGAGTTAACCACCGGATGCGGCGATGCTCTGGGGCCGCATCCCCCTCCCCCCTACAGGGGGGGGGGGGGCATCTAGAATCCACGTTTGAACAGAAGTGGTTAGACACTTCTTAAATTTCACTTACAAATCTGTATCTTCCATTCCCTTAGAATCTCGGGCTGCGATAATGTCAGACAAAGCTTGCCCTGAGCCTCTGTTGCGCCTAGTTGTTATGAATATATGTTTACTCTTTCCACTATGTACTATGAACAGATTGAGCAGATCGGACAACGTGGGACGCGCTATTGGTAGGTTTCTTACTTGTGTTTTGAATATAACGTATGCTATTATATCTTGTAAATCTGTCATAAATGGGTGCCGCATGTGGTTGTGCTGACACTGTTCTAAGCTGCTATTATGAGATGTTGATAATCAATGCGGGCGGAATCTTTAGCGTATGCCGTTAACTTGGCAACGATTGTATTGTTTTATATTACAGTATTTTAACCCCGGTGGTATTATAGTTATGGCGGTACTATGTAAGGAAGTTTTGCTACTAGCGTTTATTCCTCAGCTACGCCGCATATAGTTGGCTTTTAGGCCAACTCCGGACGTGGACGATATCGGCTATCTCTCATATAGGCGGAACTGTAGAATTCTAGAGCGGTTTCTAGAAGGACGAGTACGGATTAGTTACGTGCGTTTGTTATTTCCATAGTTAGGTAAGAATTCGATCTATATTAGTCTAGTCGCGTTAATAAGAATACGAATCTCACCACATATCAAAAGAATTTCGGATAGCTACGGACACAACGGAGGAGGAATTTTCCTAACCACTAGATAGATCACGACTGGCCAATTTTGAAAATATATATTCTTAACAAAAAAAAAATAATATTAGCTTTCATGTAAATATACTTCCGAAGTTCTAAGTTCGACTTAAGTTTTATCTAGTAGCTTAAAGCATAAAGTGTGTGCTTAAAAGTAACAAAAGTTGTAATAAGGCTCGATGCGGTAGCTTAAAGTCTCAAGCTTTAGGCTTTTCGTAAAACTTATATTATTAAACTTTATAGTTAGGTATTTAGTTTAGGTGTACAGGTAGATACGTTACAATACGACAAGAAATATCGATAAGAATGGGATACTAAAGATTTTTATGAATCTCGAAAAAATGTCGTTTAAAATAATAAGCTCGGAAGCGCACTTTCTCATTGGTTCAAACACTTAATTTAAGCAAAGACAACCAACCGAACGTAATAAAAAATTGAATTCGGAGAATATGAGGTATATCTAAATATTTATCAATATTGAAAGGGTAGGTACCAGCGCATTTTTTAAAAATAATTTGTACAAATTTAAATGGAATGTTGTGTCAAAATTTCAAAGCGATTTTGTACAAGCGAACGTTTACATTTTTATTATATGGAAATTAATTAAATTTCCAATATATCTTTTCATCAAACATAATACCAATTTCACAATATGATAATAAAATTAGCCTTTTTATGTCATTAAGTGTATCGGAAGTTTCACTTCAAAACGCGCACGTTGACCGCGCATCCAATTTATTTTAACTGTTTGGAAAGCGTCATGTTCACATTAGGAATGGGTCGTCGACGTATTTACCGTCGACGAAACGAGACCGTCCACGTCCATCCATCGACGAGACGATCAACTAGATGAATTCGTCAACTGGTTGACGCGTCAACTTCGTTACGCGGACGTCGCGGGCGTTCTATCTAAACATCGGGACGATGGTCAACTGTCTACGGTTCAACGCGACGCGTCTCGACGGCTCAACCGTTGGCTATTTTTATGACGTTAATTTTTAAAATTTAAAGAAGTTCGAATGAATATAGTTTCGGGGAAAGTAAAACCGCTACTTGTGCTTATATGTAAAAAGAAATATTTTATTATTTATTTGTTTACGCACATTATAGGCTTTTACATATTGTTTTATATACTTCTTTCTATATATAACAAAGAAAGAAGTAGGTATACACAGCAATATCAGGTGTTAGCAGTAAAATATAAATATAAACTACATATATAAGCAGTGAAAGTATTGGGTATAAGCATTAAAATGTGAGTAAATAAAATGGAAGGAAACAATGATTTTGCGTAATAAAGGCACCAGTTATGAGGTGCGGTAAAAAATACTTTACATTTATTTATTATCTATAAATTTATAAATAAATACATAATTTAAAAATACTTTACATTTGAGATGTTATATAGAAATTTATTGAAGAATACATCTTTCAAAGTCAGGCTTTCACTTTGTGGTGACATTATTAATAAATAAATATATCTGTATTATTTGTCAACTTTAGTTTAAGGCTCAATCTGAGAAAAGGAACATTGTTCCCGAAACATGTAAAAAACCAATAAAAAGTGGTGTAAACAAAATTATAATAGATTTATTTTTTTATCTATAAAGTTGAAAATAGGGAATTTTTAATAAAAATTAATTAAACCTAAATTCAAGATTATATTACATATATAATAATTAATGTTGGACTCCTGAATAAGGACCATAGTTAGGTATAGAAAATTTTATTCCCTACAAGTTATATCATTTATATGCTAAAGTTGAAAAGTAAGGAAATAACACAATAATTAAATTTTAGCATCCCTTTTCAGGTAGATATAAGAAGTCGAGATCGATCGAATAAAATATTGATTTTAGAAAAATATCTAGCCGGCCTGTTAATTAATAATAGTTCAATAAAAAATAAAATAATTAAACAGAATTGTTTTATTTTATACAGCGTAAAATTAGGAATTCACCGAATCGTCGCACGTGACATCACAAAAAATCAAGTAAAAAAATAATAGATAATAGCTTATTAAGCCTATCTCGCCCTACGCATGTATACAAATTTCAAATCTCTAGTCATAGTTCGTGTACACAGATCTGCACTCTATGGTAGTGTACTTTAGAGTTGAAATGAAATTACCCGTCGAGCCGTCTTTGACGTCTATGGCATCTACAAGTCGACAGCGAGAGATGAGAGAGAAATAAACGGAGACTTTTGTCTTGCTCTCGCTCGTTGCTTTGCATTGCGTTAATCGAATCGTCCACCGACCACGGCCACCGTCTACGAATTCAACTAGTCCATGCGATAAACGTAAACGGTCGACGCGTCGACGCAACGTCAACGGTAGATTTCAACTAGTCCGTCCATTCAACGCCCATCCCTAGTTCACATCTTATTAGATCATTATTCTAGAGTATTAGTTTATGTAATTAGTAAAACATGATTGTTTGAAGCAAACTTGCTGTAAATGTTAATGTACTTATGTATCTAGAAAATCGATCAAACGGGTAAAAGTGTCTTGACCGCACTTGTAGAAATCTGTTTTTGTTTTTTTACAGCGGATTTCTCATGAAAAAATTCGAAAAAATGTTTTCTATCTCCCTCTTCAACAAGTGACGTAAACTCTCTTTACACGCGACACACTCAGAACATCATTATTTCTAACAATAGCTGTTTTTGCAAGCATTTTTCTATGTATATAAGGATATTTTTTTATCAAACACAAGATTTCGGAAATTTACTTGCGAGTTCACAACCTTCAACTCTAAAGTATTTTGAGAAATTTCTTACTAAAAATGTTTTGCTTTCAATTTTACATTTTTTCGTCGTAATAATATAAATGCCCTCATCTACAGCTAATTAACCATTCTGGTGAAGCAAGTAAGATGGTATTAATGTTTCTATGAGAAATTTTTCATTCAAGAAATACTTATCTACCTTATTTTTCTAAAGATTAAGTAATAATTATGAAAGAATATTTTATACCTAGTACTGATCAGAAAAAAAATATAGTTAGTCGAATAGGGTACCTAGAAATACTGCTGTCGACCGAAAAAGTGCAGGTATTTCAAAGCAAATAGAACGTTTCATTTCTTTTGTTAATACTAGCCGTAACCCTTAAAAAATGACGCAACAATGGTTCGCGTCTTTGCTTAGCCCTAGGATATATTTATACCCGGGCGTTCAATTTTACGAAATTTCGGGCATTACACGAAGTTACGGATGGGCAGACAGATAGACGGACAGAAAACCAAATTTTTATGTTTGATTTTTCTATTAATATAGAATAAGTTTATTAGATGGGTACCGCAGTAAAAAATTGTTGGGCATTAGAAAAGTAACTAAATTGTAACAATATTATTATAGGCACTTAAACTAGATGTTTTTTTATATTCACCTTTACTGATTCCGGGCTTCATACAAAGCCCTTCCAAAAGATTTCGGAGACATGAAGAAATATGAAGTATCTAAGAAAGAAACCCGATAAACCCATCAACCAAAATTTTTAGGTAAATAAATACTTTTAATCCCAACGAATATTAAATTTTATTTCATTTAATGGTTACCCTGGTAAACTTTGTAACAAACCTTATTTACCTTATATCTTAAGATTTTTTTAATATTTATTAAATATAACAAAATACAACTTATTAAATTTTATTATATTCTAGTCTATTATTCTATTACTAACAATATTTTATACATAAGTTTCTCAACTAATAAATTCACACTTGTGCTTTGAGAGCTATTTACACTTTTATATGATTGCGTATTTTTATACATGTATTTAAGAAAATATTTATTTTTTAATTACATTTTTGTAGTAACCATTTACGTTACTTTTTCTTTATTTGTTTGATCTCAATCATCTTTCCAATTTCTGTTGGTAATTTATTGAAATTCTTTAGTAGTAAATAAATATAATTTTGTTGATAATACTTTGTATTTTGAAATGATTAAAAATTTAAGGATGTCCTTTTTTGTATATAAATTTTGTATATATATTTGTATATAATTTTTGTATATACGTATCGTAGCTGCAGGAGGAATTTAAGAAAACGCTGGAATGCAATAATGGATTTATTGATTACTGAATAATTAATTAAACAAACGTACATAGTCTCTTAATACTATTAAATGTAACGCTAATATTGAATTAAACTTTTTTGCATATTTTTCACTCGTAAATAGACAATTTATTATCGCTTCAATACTTTATTCACTATTCACTACAATAATCCATTAAATTTCAGCACGTTACTATACGCAAGTTCTCGTAATTTTCAGATGTTCCTGCAACTTTGGAGACGTCTCTCAAAAGCCGTAGACTACGCTAGGTTGTTCTGGAATCTTTGGTAGTATTGTGAACATTTCAAACAACTGTCACTTGACATGATTGCATGATTCTGCTTAGCCTCGTTACACTATGATTTTTGCATATATATGAACTTTAATAATTTGTATAATTTTGGTTTTCATTTTTTTATTATTTGTAAACTACAATGTTCATGTCTTATTTATATTTGTCAGCGGTGCAATGGCTAGCTTGCCGAAATTTGGTTCTCTGCCGGAGAGACCTTGTTTATTTAACTAATTTTACTGGTATATTTTCCATTAATATAATATATTAAGCAACAAATTTGTCTGAAACATGTACCTAACACACGTTTATTGTAAAAATAAAATATTGAGTATGCCCGCGCTATTAATGATGTGGTGTGTGGTATTATCGAATATTTGGAGTCGAGAATATTTTCTGTATGGTACAACTTTATTTATGTGGGAACCTTTTTGAGCGGTTTCATGCACTTTGTTGGCATATTTCTACAGCAAAGGAGGCACGAACTAAACTAAAGTAATGCTAAAACCGAAGCTGAGAAGAAACCTATTATATCCCGTGTAGGCATAATTTAAAGTTTATTTCAGAATAATGAATTACGCAGGTTCCTTAGGTAGGAACATTCCTAACACTGCACGCTTAGTTTGATTCATTATACAATTTTTTTACTGTTTTTGTTTAAGTATCTTATCGAATAATTTTGTGTATTTGGATTTTGATAAATAAAAATAGTTATTTTGAAGATACATCTTTGTAATATTATAACGCTTTGAACCTTTTTTTTCCAACTGGCAGAGAAAGGCAAAAAAATATATATATATATAAAGGCTGGTATATTTTGATTCGAACCTTTATTTAGAATGATAAATGTTCGATATTTAAAAAATGAGGACAATGTAAGAATATAATAAAATAAGTAAGTAGGGTTTGTGCCAGGAGGATTCTTCTTTGTATTTGTTCCTCTGGCATTTTTAGCACGTGTCTAAGCCACCTCATTTGTGATTTTTCTATGTGTAGGAGTAGTGGTTCTATGCCGAGTGTGTGCCTTATGTCGGCACTTCTCACTCTGTCCATCAATGTGACTCCCGCTACCTCCATTATAAAACTCATCTCGGCAGCCTAGATCGTTGCTCTCACTCTCTCCGTCAGGATCCAAATTTGATGGCTATAATATATTAGGGTGGGCCTGTACACAGATTGGAAAACAGTCAGTTTTGTCTTGACATTATCCTGAGACATCATGCTGCTTCTGCTAAGCTGCAGTAAGAGCATAGTACCAACACTCTAGAGCAGCTATACTCAACCTGTGGCCCGCGGCCCGCCAAACTTTTATGTGCGGCCCGAAACACATTCATTATCAGGAACGTGATTAAAAAAAATCTGGCATTTTTGTATAGGTATCTTGAAAACCGCGTGAACAAAAAAACAAGCTCCTGTCATTTTAAAACTGGCGATTTCTATGGCTTAAGAACGATTTTGTTATTTCAACCATATATAGTTTCAATCACAGAGTTTGATGTTTGTCATGTAATTTTTTAGCCATTCTTTTAATGATCCTCGTATTCCACATTTATCCACATTTATTTACAAATGCTTTTTTGAAATCGATAAATATTATTCCTACTTTTTAAAATCATTTATATTAGTTTCACTGCCGTTGTGAACGTGGAAATGTACCTATTGGAAGTGAAAATTAACACACTTCCCGTCATCCAATCGAACTGAAATTTTGCATGTCGACTCGATGTAAATGACAAAGTATTTAGATAACTTTGTCGGTATGCACGATTATTGTGTTTTTTTTTCGTTTTTCGCGAAAAAAACTCGTCGACCGAGAGCTCGATTCCAAAAATTCCAAGTTCCCCAGACGGGCGCAGCCCGCCGATGTCTTTGGAAAATACTTTCATCGCGGGACATCTCTCTTTCTCAGAATTGCGTTGAATTTCAACTTTTTTCATTTTAATCCGAAAAACCAATTTGCAACGCTAATAACTTTGCGAGTTTTCATCCGATCCTGAAAATGAAAACTTTTCCCGAAACCTTCTTTGAGATCTAATTTTTATTTTATTTTTTGGGACCTCTCCCCTTATCCTCCTCCCGCTGGGCACTTTTCAAAAATAAAATTTTATTTTCATTTAAAGAATTTTTTCATTTGCAATTAAAGATAATGTTTAAAAAAAAAATTAAATGTGAATGGTGCAAAATCCGGCTGTCTTTTTTTGTTTTTTGGTATTTTGTATCCGTTTCTTTCTCGCGGTGTGACAAAAATAAAACCTCTTTATGGGCTTTTTCTTGCCGGGCGCGATGTTTCTGCGACTGTTTGCATCACAGAAAAGTAAATCTTGTTCTATATTGTATGGTTTTCATAGTTTGAATGAAATAAAAAAATCGAGTAGTACCACATTGTGGCTTTACGGTTTCCCGCCACAATGTGGTCTATGCAACTGTGATCGTTTTTTCCTTTTATAATTTACGTTACGTCTGTAATAAGGTGTTAAAATACGTACTCATAAATCATATTTTCGTATGAGTTTATTAATCTATTGTTTTTGTTAAGACGCTAAACAAAAATAAATGCTTGGATAATGTTAGTTTTGAGTTTTTTTTTGTTATTGTATTTTGAGTATACAGGTAAACATATCATTTTGTTATAGTTTAAAAATATGTTTGTTGATTAATTAAGTGGCGGTGCCCTAATCTTGAATGACACGAATTTCAACCAATACTGTTTTTTTCCTATATTTTTTTTCGTCATATCAGTATAATGTTGCGGCCCGAGTAACTTAGCAAACACGTGTATGTGGCCCGAAGAAAAAAAAGGTTGAGTATCGCTGCTCTAGAGCATGCTGCGTTATCATGAAAGTCTAGATTCCTAATCAAAGTTTAGCGGCGATAGCTCTACCTATATGATAATAAACATTTCAAGATCACCATTATAAGTTTATTATTAAATATCCATATAAGATAAGTTATTACTCGCAATATTTTAGAAATTTAGAAATCATTAATCTTTTGTATCTTCTGTTTCACATGTACTATTTTGTATGTACTATTTATATTGAATTTATATTCTTAATATGTGCCCTAGGTTTTGCACATCCAACCTGGTAACATAGGAATAAAAACAAACTAACTAACTATTCAAATATTATAGAATATTCGACCTGAATATTTTCCCTAAAAATTAATACATTTCCAACAATTTATTATTATTTATTGATTTTTTATTATTACATTTTTCCACCGTGTGTTTGCAGCGATTGCACATAAATTAGATGTCTTTTTTAATTTAAATTTAAATTTTAGTGTGAGATGGGATGGGTAACTTTCAAGTAAAAGTTTTCACTTTCAAGTACAAGTAAATATTAGTTCTCTAATCTATTGAGTTTTAGATTCAAAATGGATAACCTACACAGAACAACCTGTGAAGAAAAACTTAAGATAACTACTGTTTAAAAAATAATAATGTTGAATGCCTCCAAAAGGAGAATCCGGTATTACAAGGACTTTATGGAACGTACAAAGAGCCCATACTCTAAATAAAAATAAAAATCCCCCTCCTTAGATCAGCAAGATGCATTCATTTATTCACGAGTAAAAAAGAAAAATTTATGTCAATCTGAGAAAATCAAGACTTGATTGATAAATGGAAAAAAATGAAAATTCGAAAAATGTTAAAAAGGATGCCCGGATAGTGATGATGATTTAAAATGTTCAAAATCGTATGTGGATATGTTTTTTTTGGGAATTTTAACAGTATACAATTTATTATAATAATACATAACGTATTGGGTAATTCGTAGACCAATTATAGAGATCCACGGCATAGAATGTTAAGTCAAACAATAAAGATAAGCAAAGCAATAAATGTCGGTGATATAGATAAGACAGGAAGATGAGATAGAAATAAATATCTACCTCCGTATCGATTTAATTTAAACAAATTGGTTATTATGAGGGACGACCCTAAGCACTTAAATAAATAATAATAGTTATTTTGAATCTATACCTAAGTAAAATTTCCAAAAAATAAACGGAGAAAAAATGTTCTGTCAGATGCCAGATAGCGTATGTGGCCAGTATTTTGTCGTTATCCAGTGGAGAATGTCTCGGCTATGACGAGCTTAATGATTCTAAGATGTCGACGTGCACCCGTTCCAGACAGCAAAAGACCGAGTATCGTAGATGCGGAAATTTGAGGAGACCAAGAGTCTTTTAAGGCTCCAGTACAAGCAAACGAAGAAGAAGCAACTAAACAATATTTTCTTGTTACACGATTAATGGACGGTGTCGAAAATGTTAACCACGAAAAACTGCGGGTTTGTAATGTTCACCTGTCGAGAATATTTTTTTTTTGGTATAATGAATGGGTATCCTAATAACCATAAATTTCCTCGGTTCGTTAAGTTTTCTACCTAAATGTGCAAATTTATGATGTAACTTATACTAAGTAACGCGTTGGGAGCGCATTAAGGCCCGGTTGTTTCTTGTTCGATCAAAGTAAGCGGTCGAGCAAAGCATAGATTTTTACGAAAACGGATCGTCTGATTGGTGGAGAACGTAAAAATCTATGCTTTTAAAGAACGCTTACTTTAATCCAACTTGAAACAACCGGCCCTTAGTCGCAGGAGCCCTTATTCCTGTCGAAATGATAAAGGTATATACATATAAAGGTACATCCAATAAATAGATGAGTATAATAGAATAAATAATCTCAAAGTAACCTTGAAATCTTGAAATAATTAATGCAACATTTTTAATAAATGAAAAGTAATTAAGTGAATATCTATTTTGATTTAATTACTTCATGACGGTCGGTCTCAGATTTAATGATACTGCATCAAATTTTAACCACAAAGTCGTTGATTTAAATATTATGCATAATCTTGCCGATTAATTAACAAAATTATTACATTAATTCATTTAAAAAACTTTTGATGAGTGCATTCAATTAAAAAAAAAATATTTTAAACCGTCTTAGGATCGGTATAAAAGGTGTATATGTGAATTTGGTTATTATTTGATTCTGGCAGTAATACGTTATTGGACGTCATTTAGATATTGTTTTTTTTTGAAATTCGCAATATTTGTTTTTGGTTCGGACGTTCAAAGTACAGAAGTTTACAACATACCAGACAGGTATTTATTTTATTATTAATTTTGATCGCTTGATATTTGTATTGTTTTTACTAGCGTTAAGTGTTAATTTTTAATTATTATACATCAGTTTATTATTTAGTACCTTTTTTTTAATTTTACGCTGCAACAGACCAAGAGGCCTAATTACAGAAGCGAAACATATCACAAAATAACCAGTCTTGAGTAAATCACATATATTTGTAACCTTACCGGGAATCGAACCCGGAACCCCCGGTGTGAGAAGCCAGTGTCTTGCCCACTTACGAGTGCCACCATTGCCTTGAATATCTTGATAAAAATCATTCAGTATATGGGTTATAAAAGCAAAGGCAGATTATCCAAATAACAAACAAATGTTTTGAATGCTTACTAGAAATTTATATGCTTTGTTTCTTATAAAATCTCAAATTCAGTACCTTAACGCTTTAAGCAAAAAAGGCAAACTTAAGTTTTAAAAAAGCACTGCTAAGTTAATCAGTCAGCTACAATATTTTTAAAGACATTGCCACGGCTCTGGCAGATTGACCGCCATGCCACCCATACTTGCCGAGCATCCACCAGTTAAACTCCGTCGGTCACGAGACATCTCAGACATGGTGCAAGCTTCTCGAGGTGATCCAAGTGTAGGTATTTGCCGGAAGATGTGTTAGTATGCGTGTGCATGTGTGAAAGAATGTGCATGTGTAGCGTGAGTGTGGATACCTGACCACTTCGGGAGGAATTATACAAATTAAAGACGGTCATTTACGAAAATATTGCATTACAATTTATTCAGAATAATAAATAAAAAATATAAACGTGGCGTGCGGTCATTGCCGCTCCACGATTTGCCCAGAGCGGAAAATAAATTATTTCAGTATTTAATTTAAAACAAAGAGTGGCGCGTGCCCTTAGGCATCACGGCCGACGGGCCATATGAGAATTGAAAACAATTAAAAATAAAATTATGAAGTTATTTCATACTAACAAAAACATAAAAATGACTTATGAAAGAAAATAACCAGCTTTGGCAAACGGCCCTGGTATCGCCGTCGCCAAGCGACATCTTAAAACAAACAATAATTTTCCGCCTGAGAGGCCAACCACAATTTACATCGAAAACAGATTCTATGCTAAGTTAATAACACTAAAAATCGTCAGGGATGAAGCACAGCATCAGAAATATCGAACCCGCCGACGTCACGAAGAATCACCCTAGCCGATCCTTCTTCCATGGCGTGCCTCAAAGCTGTCGCGGGTTACGAAAAGCGATTATTATTTGATACCCCCTTTTAGCGATGCGGTAATCAACAGGATCGAGACCAGCAGCGATGGCGACCCCATCTGCCTGGATCCTCTCCCTCGCAGCCCAAACGTGGTTACGGAACCCGATGGCGGTCTAATCGACTTTGGACCAGCCGCATCCCGGCAATCATGTGGTACGCCACCTCGATCCATTACTCTGCTTCATCTCAGACATCGACACGCTGATCGGGCGTGTCGGAAACCACGCCAGCCTGCGTACGGCCTGCCAGGTCGTCACGCGGGCAGATAAAAGGACGCATCAACGGGCCCTAGAAAGATTTATATTAGAACAGTGAATGGTACCCACCACCCAGGACCGTTCTAAGAGCAAAAGCTTCCATATCGGTCCTATTCAGTTGTCTCCAGGTTGACATTTTTTTTCAACTAACAAGCAGGACCGTGCTGCTCCGCACCGGTCGTATAACCGTTTCGAAGTGACACGGCCGCTCGAACAAAACCATTCACTGTCCCCGCCTCAAGATAAGTCTTTATTAAAAATAAAACAAAATACATCATTATATGCAAGGAAAATAACATAAAAAGTAAATGCTACACCAAAATAACAAAATAATAGAAAATAAAAGACGAGATCCCACGGCGGCGGCAGTGGAAAGCTTCAAGTCGAAGACAGGACAAAAAAAAATAAAGAAGAACAATCCGCTCCCATCAAGGGGAAAAAGAAAGACAAAACAAAAACGTGACACCCGGCAAGGGAAGTCAGGACCGCCAGATATACATCCGATTCAAGAGCAATACACCAGAGATTAAAAATAACTCAACAATTTATATTAGAACAGAACAAAATAAACAGACGACGGACGATTATTGCTGTATCGCATAAACTTGAATTTCGATAATAGCTCACCAAAGGTCGCCATGTCGCGCACCTCTGGGCCCGTTTCTGGGACGGCGAAATCGCGAGCTGTCACCTCTAGATTTTCTATTCTAATGGCGCCGATAGATAAAACAACTGGTAGGCCTGCGCGCGTGCGCTGCCTACCAGTTGTTTTATCTATCGCTGCCAACAGCGCAAATTGAAAGATGCTATTTTTCTTTGCCAAATTTAGGGCTGTCGAGTGTACTCGTATATGGTCACATCTCATCATGAAGGAGGAAGACCATTAGTAAATGAGGAGTTCAGAATCAAAACCACCATTCAACAATAGAGGAAAACGAGATAAAGTAATTTATAAAAGCGAAGATTTTAAAATTAATGCTTTTCATACATCATTCTAAAATTTACAAATATGTGTTCAAGAGTAGTTATAGACTGTAAAACTGCTACTTTTTACAAAAAATCATTTTCAAGAAATAATACATACTAATCCACTGTTTTTTTTAGTTTAGTTGTAAGCTGCTGATTCTGTTTCTAACTCTTCTAGCGTGAATGTTGCTAAATATCGTAGAATACTTCTTTCATATAGGTAATCGCTGCTGTACCATTTCCCTAATTAGAATTATATTTCAGAATCATGCTCTTTCGCCAATTCTTTCTTTGCCGATAAGATCGTTGAAATTGCAAAATTATTCAAAAACTTTACTTCGTAATACAGCATACTGTCGCGTATGTATGGTTTTGAATAAAAACATTGTAAATGTATCTATAGATTACAATATAATACAATACAAATGTAAGTTATACATACATGTCAAATAGAAAGCAAGTATTCAGTCCAGAATTTTTTGAATCATGGTAGAAGCACTGTAACTTTTTGACCAATCCAATCTCCTCCGCAACCTCAACTTCATTTCCATCTTATCGAACCTCTGACTGTATTTGTTTTATCCTGCTTCTTACAAATTTTTCTCAGACCTTAGAGCGGTCTTCTTAAGCCTGGATTTACTGTGTAAGACATTTTTAGAAACCTTGCCTCACAAGGTATGTGCAAGACATGCCCGAACCGTATTAGGTGAGACTTTTCGATCTTAAGAAGTGGGGAATCTACAGTAAGTGCATTTCAATTATGATATTTTTATTCTGTTTGGTAACATTTTTGTACCTTCCTAATAATAAAACTCACCTGTATCATCGATTTGATATCTAAAACTTGTTTTTTGAAGAAAAATTAATCATTTTATGTAAATTTAGTGAAAAAATATTGAATTCACACATAACGAATTACAAACAATAAATATGGAATGTTTTGAGTTTGTTCAAATCTTTCAGAACAGTGCTGGATTTATGTCACAGAGATGTCTCTGTGACATAAATCCAGCACTGTTCTGAAAGATTTGAAAAAACTTAAAATATTCTGAATTGTAAATACTGGTAAAAAAGGAATTTAATAAAAATTGGAAATATTATTTCCTGGCGTATCCTAGTGTAATGCAAGTAATTCGGATGAATTTCATTACATAAAAAAGTATATTGCTCTCAAATTCCGTAAATCAATTGTAGATTTTCTCATTAGCGACATTAACGATATTAAAATAATTAGCGACATCTGTAGGGATTTAGGGGAATGAAAATGGCTTTGTACAGGCCGCATGGAAAACTTGTCACACAATTTGAACATATGTACAAGTTTCGAAAAATTAGTAAGCATGGTATATTCTATCATGGGTGGTAATGGCGAATGTTACATTGTGTAAAATGATCACTTAAGCCAACCATAAGATAGGTCATAAGTCCTATGTACACCCAAATGACTTCTATACCTACTTTCCCATACAGTTTCGTCTCTGTGAGATTTCTATAATATACATTAATTTAATAAATATGGATTATTTTTTATACTGCCTTCAAAATGAAAAAATATTTTATATATTGATTATTATTACATTCAATTTGTCGGTCTTTTAAAAATCTCTTCATCTTGTATCAAAACAAATGATTTATTAATAAATATCAAAAAATTATTATAACTCAGATTGAAGGGAAATTAAATCAACTCGATGAACTGAACTAATTTAAGAAGAAGAAAGTGTATCAATTCTTCAATTTTCGTAACAAGGTAAAAATATCAGATGGATTAATGTCGAAAGAATTTTAAGGGGAAAATTGTAATCATTTTTGCTTCTTAGTATCGTATTTCAATTAAATTGTAAGCGGATATTTATTATTTCTTTGTTCATTTATTATTTAAATCTGATATTTCTGGAATAAAAGAATAATTCACATTCTTAAATAATATACGCATCTCCAGCGAATATTCCATATTTTGTTAAGATGACCTCGTAGTCTAATAGATATGACACTAACTACTCATTCCGGGGGTTCTAGGTTCAATAACCATGTTTTTTGCTACAGATATTTTTCCTCTTTATCTGTTATACTTTTAAATCATCTTCTTCTTCTTTGCACTGTCCCAACTCATTTCTTAGGTAGGCTGTTGGAGTCGGCTCTTCTCGTTTTCAGGTTGTATTTTCTTCGGTTCTGGATATCTCTTCAGGCCGTTTCTCTGTATTATTTTGAAGAATTGTGTCATCCAGGAGTTCTTTGGTCTTTCTCTGGATGACTGCCGATGAAGTTCCATAGACATTGCCCGATTCACCGTGTGGTTTGGTGTATCTCTATTTTGTGTGCCAATACCATGTCGTTTCTGTCGTTCTTCCAGCTTATTTTTATGTTCATGACACCCAGGCTACCACGAATCCGTGAAGTTTTAATCCTATCTGTTGGTATTACTCCTGCCGACCATCTCAGAATTCGCATTTCTGCTGTTTCGAGTTGCCTAGAGTAGGAGTTGTACATAGTCCACCTATCGGAGCCATACACTTTTGCGGGTCTAAGGATAGATATAGTCTGGTATATCTTTCGTTTAAGTTTTATTGCCATTTTTGTTTTACACAAGATTCCTGTTAAGGACCTAAATTTCATTCATCCCACACCTATTCTATGGTCAACAAGGCAAATATATTGCAGGCAAGAAGTGATTCCAAATTTTGAACAAAATAAACTACTTAATTCATGTATTTTTATTATGGTGGTCCGTGGTTCAAACTAAAACGGTTACTTTATTAAAAATATGAGGAATTATTGATACGCAACAATATTTATTGCTTGTCCTTCGTACTTGTATGGCAGATGTAGATATGCGTGTAAAGAGTAATGTTTGGATTGAATGTGATGCTTAATGAAAGTTGCGTGTTTATGGGAAGATCAAAAATGCCCATCGATCGAAACATGATTTTCTGGCACATTTATGTGTGGTCGCTAAAGGCATGCTACGTGAATTAAATGCGGTTGTGTGAGTAAATGTGTATGACAGGAGGTAGTTATGCTGAATGATAAGATGGATATATAGAATGACCAGAAAATACTCACAGTTAGTTAAATATCGAATTTATTGATGAACAAGTTCTACAATAAAATAGTTCACGGAATACAAAGATATTGCGACTGTCACGTACGGCGTTCGAAAGAAGAGTCTTGAACGGGCCGCGGGCGACTGGTATCTCGGCGCCTGCGTTCTACCATTGGTGATGATGGTGTGGCTCACCTCGAGCGTGATTGGTGCAATTGCTAGGATCGAGGGACTAGAGTCCGGGTAGGCCTAGATCCTCCACATTTGTTATATATATTTATTTATATATGTGTTTTCTTTACCTGTGTGAAAAAGCTTACAGGTTTTTAAAATTAATAAATATTTTTATCTCATTCAAATAGCACACGTCCACCACACGGTATACTCAAAGATATAGTTAATGTAAATGTCAGTTCCGCGTACAAATTTTCTAATTTTTAATCAGGAGCAAATCTCTGGGATCGACTCAAGATTTGTTGAAAGAGAAAAAAACTCAAACTCTTGTACACAATATTCGGTTTGACGGCGAGAGTCGACATACCTGCAATAATGTTTTTTTCAAATATAGACAAACAGAAAAAATATAGAAAAATATATAAAAAATAAGAAAACCTATAAATAGCTAAGTGGTCAGAGCACCGGCCCCGAAAGGTGTTGACCTGGGTTCGAATCCCGGTAGCAGCCAAAATATTTTTTCGTGATTAGATTCTTCTGTATGTCTTTCTAATTGATTAATTAATTTGGTTTTAAAAACTTCACAGAACTTTGTTCTGAAAAATTACAACTTCACAAATATGCATATGTTCTTTAATTTAGAAAATTCGAATTTAGAAAAACAGATTAAAGAATTTATTTCTTGCAAACGGGGAATACGAATTGTCTCCGATGAATCTCTTCTGGAGCTTTTTCCTTATCTAAGCGATTATCTCAAGGCGAAAATCTTACCCATGGCCATGAACTATAACTAGCCGTCATGTAACAACATAAATTCACTACATCTTTGTATTTAAATATAAATCTTCAAACAAATTTTAACAAATAATTCAACCTGAACTGCGTATGAACTCTTAGAATAATACGTTTCAAGACAGGCAAATGTCAGATGCGTTCGCGTTCTCGAATTAGATTTTCTTAAATAAATATTTATCGTAGTTTGCTTCCGAGTTAACCAAATATGATAAATACACTTGTACACTGTGCGTATCTAGAATTAAATGGCAATCGTTGGTATTCTTAAATTCTGAACTATTTTTACTGATTAAATAGACAACTATAAAAACGGTGGCCGGATTGATAAATTAAATTTGTAATATCGTTTCGCGAATCTTAGAGAATGATTATCTAACTTTTAAACATTTCTAGTGATTTCCAATTCATGTGCTCTATAATCTTCGGTACTTGCATTTCCTTCTGCTCCTACCATCTCAGAATTCTGTTATACAGAATACAGTCAACACAGAATACAGTGTCAGAATTTAACTTTCGTTAAACCGTCAAAATATTTATTTAATCATTATATTGGCTGTGATCTATAAAATAAAATATTTGCTCATCAATTAACTCTCCAGTTTACTACTGCCCACGGCATTCAAATAAGAAAATGAATATTTTCGGAAATACTTATTCTTACGTCTTGGCAATCTCATTAATTTATGAATTTATGCAAAAATGTCTTATCAATGAAGAAGTAAAGTGTGAATGTTTTATTTTTATTTCAACCCAATATTGAAAAATACTCCTGGATTAACTATGCTGCCCCACATCGCATCTTAAAATACAAAATATTTTAATATGTTTCAAAATACGTCAAATTATTAAGTATACACGGTGTGTAACAGAACTAGTCCAAAATACTTTACAGCTAGTTTTTTACCTGAATTATTAGTCAAAAAATTTTTAGCAACAATGCCGTAAAATTAATCGTTATGTAAGGTACTTCAACGTTTATATTTTTATCAATATTCCTGGCTTATCTTATTAAATACATTCAACAAATAAGCGTTTCAGAAAAAAGTCAGAAATTTTGAAAAAATGCTTTCTTTGGAGTCGAATTTCTCTCTAACTACGAATAATAATAACAATAATAATTCGCAATATTAGAACATTTTCTACGACCGACGCATCTGACTACGATTCTGACTGTTAAGTATTGCGAATTAGCTTTGTAACACCGCGTATATTTTTAAAATATTTAAAACAATAAAATATTCAAGATTTATTCATTTTTCATCAACCCAATTTTGTATTTCAATATCTTATATCAAATATTATTATTTCTTTTATTGACAAAAGCTCTGTTCCCTAGATCAACCATACTGTTTTATCTAATGCTAAGCAAACTATCGATCCCATATATGTGAATACAAGAGATTTTTTCACAACGCAGCATCGCACTGAGGGAACAGCTGTGTTTACATGGCCCGAGGCGTGGCATAATCTTTTATTGAACAAACAAAAATATTGGAAGATTCCCGACAAATTCTTCCAATTTATCTGTCTCTTTTCAAAACCCTCGTGTCTTTTTCAATAATAGACAAAGCACGTTTACGCTTTCTAATTTTTTTCCAAATAAAACAGACTAAGTGCTTTGGATTACTATCAGGGGTTTCTGAGAAAATGATTTTCCACAAAATTGTCAATTTTTTCGTAGAAGCAAACGCCATTGAAAAGATTACTTAATTAAGATGTTTTAAACACTTAAAACAAATACCCGAAGAAAAATAAATTTCACTGGTATAGAGCACTTTAATCTTAAGACATCAAATAAAAGTCCTTAATTGTCTAAAAGGTAAATAAATCTGATGAACTCCTCCCAGAACGATATTGCTTTTTCTATAAATCTCCGTTCACTTTGACGTCTATCCACAGCTCAACGGTAATATTTTTTTTATAAAAAAACTTTTAGTAAAAATGTTAGTAAAAGTATGACTACGTAGTAATTTTCTGAAAGAAATAAAATTGACTAATTTCTTCAACACAGGTCAGATAGTATTTCAAAAAATATTACTAATATATTACTAATCGGATGTGATATTTTTTTTTCTAATTTCATAATCGATGATATAATCTTTGTTTCCAAAACATTTTTATATTTATTCCTGTCTCGCTAGAATAACTTGATTGATCATATGATTTCAGACAAAAACTTAAGTAAAAAAGAAAATATTGATTCACAGGATGGTTTTAAGAATGCGTAAATTTCCGCAACAAGAGAAACGAATCTTGACGATCATTATTATTCGCTTATTATTATTATTATTAATCACTTTATATTTATGTGTATACACTTTCACTGTCGTTTTTATTATTATGACACATCTATCACTTTAATAGATAAGGATTTATCACAATTTTTTACGTACTTGTGAACATTTTTCCAGAGTATTTCAAATAGAATAACCTGTGTATGAATATCAAAATATCCGTTTCATGAGAATCGAAAGGAATATTTTATATTATAATGATACTGTATTAAAATTACTTTAATAAATGTATAGTTAATTTAGATTAGTAATTTAGATTCTTGAATTAACGTTGTATTCTTTTCGACGTCGTTTGCCTTCTCCTATTATTTTTTACATTTATGTAAACGTCCACAGGAAATGTTTGAGTTGCAATTTTTAGGAGTTGCCGCCTACAATAATTTACCAGCAAAAATATATCTTTTAAATGTTTTTCCTGGTGATATGTTTATATGTTATGGTAACAGGAGAATTAGTTTGTTAAACTTAAGATAATACTGTTTAATATTATTGATACAGTTGTATAATTTTTTTAACAATTCTTATGTATTTTGTGAAATTACTATTCAAGTACCAAAAAATATATAATTGATTGTACGACCAAGCAGAAAATACCGATGAGAAAATGTTTTTACAAGTTGTCAGTAAACATCCACAAATCCTACACACTTCTATTCCGAGAAAATCTCCTTTTCCCAAATTTCGGCTGATACAAGAATCATACACCCGATCTACGGACTGAAATGCAATGACAGCGACGCGACGCCTTGAATACTTGAAATGATTTATTTAAAAAAATCTTATATTAACGAGATTATTTTCAACGTTCAACACCTTTTTATAATCTGTTGTGTTTTTTTTTATATATACCTATTTTTATAATTACTTCAGTTTTAATGTGCATTTCTTTTAAATGTTGCTGTAACACTCTTATTTTGGAGACTTGGCATAATATTTTTTCTTGTATTAAATGGATGCATTATCAATAATAATATGTAATAATAAAATTGAATTCATATTAAATTTAATTTGCAATGAATCAGGACAATTTAATAGCCGATTACAATAGCATAAATTATAACTAATCGTTCATTTTATTTACTCTATAATAAGGCGGAGTTGTTGATAAAATTTCTGCTTCCTACTAATTAACTTCATTTTTCTAATCGCAGTATTATTATTTTAGTATTCCTACTGCAATATTATTTATAGTTTTTTATTATTATATTGTTTTACCCTTCCAATTCATGTTTTATTATAAAACACATTCCATCAAGGTAGTTAATAAAAGTGTAACAATTAAATATTAAATTTCACCGCATATAGAGTATTCAGAGTACCTCAGATTCTTACGATATGGAATTTGTATTAATTTGAGTTTATTTCTGCGTGAACAAATATTAGTTAATTTTCTAGGAATATATTATATATCAACTTAAGCTTATTAACAGTAAGTATATACAATTTTAAGAATCAGGTAACATTACCACATGGTTCTAATGAAACTCAATATATCACTAGCAATGATAATAATCATTCAAACGACTATATAGTGTTACACAGAAATATTTTGTATGGATTCAGAAATATGTTGTGTGGATTCCAAACCTACAATTAAACTAGATTTATTGCTCTGCTAGATGTTATCAATCGTAATAATATTATCATTATTTCACGTAGGTACTAAAACCAATCTTGTAAATTTGAAGTAAATTTTCACGGCTTTATATTCTGTGATGGCCTTAAATCGAAGACTCGCTACAGTATTAAAATTTTAAAATTCTAGCTGTTATTCATAAAATATGACGGTACTCCTACATGCCAGTTCCTAAAGAATAAGTATCAACTTATTTATAGCCGAAACCCATGAAATAGTAATAACGACTTTTATCAAAATATTTGAACTTTTTTTTTAATTTCCCCTGCCGGGTAGTTAATAGTACTATTTTAAACTAAATTAATTTAAAGTAAATTGTGCTGGGCAGAACATGAAGTGGTTCACATATTTGCCCAGCTCTAGTATGTATATACATATATATATACATACTAAGTTCAGCGGCCGGTTCGTTAATTCGAAGGAAATTACGGATGTTATACGAGAAGTTATGGACGGACAGACAGACAGATAGACAGACGGAAGGATAGATTACTAAATTATTATGTTTGATTTCCTTACGTTTTGAGTAGAAAGAAATCTTCCAAATTGATGAAGTTTCATTATTTATAAAATGTTATAGCAAGATAAATAATAACTGCCAAATAAAAGATTACAGAAGATTGCTCTGATATAGATAGCTACCATAATATGGTGATAGCAAAGAGCATACTCAAATACAAGAAACTTAAAAGGAAAAACGGAAACAAATGGAACATTTGTTATATTATTTAATTTAAACAAAACTAATAAATATAAAATCACAAATCTTCAATATAATTTGCCGCAGGTACATGATATTTTAAACCGCTCCGAGCTCGTAGGTACATGCAAGTACAAAAATTCGACCGAAAATCGACTAAATAATAAAACGCGTGATTTCGTCCAGCAGTATATAAGAATTAACGGTTGAAGTTCAGTTCACCTATGTACAAGAATACGGCGCACGGCAAATCTATTTTAAGAACAGTTAATACATAGCTACGGTGTTCGTCAGAACGGATGCGTCCCGCCCGGCAACCCCACACTTCGCCCTGCATTTATATACCAGAAAGGGTATATATTCCATACAAACCGATATTTCGACAGAGAAAGAGTTCATACCGAAGCGTCAGCGGTAGCATTGCCCGAAAACGAATAGAATTTAATTTGATATTTAAAAGTAATACTTAAAATAATACCAGTGAGGTATATTTGCTGTATAAAATGTATACATTAATAAGAATCAAGTCAGCCGCGTCCTCGTAGTTGATACTCGCGGAGTGTAGTTATTTGTCGGGGAAAATACTCAATACAAAAATACTCAAACTCAAAATCAGATCAATCGTATTCCTACAGTTTAGTATCTACCCAACGCGGTGACCAATAAAGTCAAGTGCGCATTTTTTAAACTGATATTTTTTACAAAATGGTTTTTATAAAATTAATTTATATAAATTAAAAGTAATTCAATTCCAGTGTTTTCATTTGCCTACCAAAGCCACGTCCCATGACAATACATTTGTAGTTTTTACTAAAAAAAATTGTAATAATCTTTTTCAAATTCTTTGATTTAAAAGTACACCAATAGTCGGCTAAATCACTCGATTAATAATCGAGTTATCGGATAAATTATGATTTGGGAGATGTAACGTCCCCCGTTTCGGAAAGAGTGTGTTAAATATATATATTTTTTAATATTTTTGGATGTCCGGAGAACATAAAGTAGATTCACACATTCTTTTATTGGAAAAATTGCTTCAGATTTTTTTAAAGTACATTTCGCTTTTCGACAAATTTATTAGAACGGGAACCACAGTCACGAAAACCGGGGTTTCACTACATATGGAGAAAATATTTTTTGATTTAAATTATTATTATTAAAACTGTAATGTTAGTAAACCAAAAATAATTAAATATTTCCAAACTAAAAGTGTTTAAATGTACATTTGTTTTTCATTGAAATAGCATTTATTTTTTCGAATTTAATATTTTACGAACCCTATTACACTAGGACGTGTGAGTGATGTGAAATTACTTCACATCATACTTCAATCAATTTTATAAATCCTTTACGCGTTGGGGAACCGACACAGAAGACAACTTTTTACTTATTTTTGTGGAACAACCGCTTCACATTCATTTGTCACGATCTGCCACGTGGGGATGTATTGTGAAAGCCTCCAGAGACAAACGCTCCCCAGCCTCGTGTGACAGTTTTTCTTAAAGGAGCTTTCTATAAATACACAAACGTATGAATTATACATATAGGATGTTTCAACAACTACTTAAATTCCGATTTTTTATTTGAACGTTTCATTTGTTGGAAAATGTCAATATTTTAAGTTTTAAGCTCTTTAGACGCGTTGGAGATGAAATTTTAGTGCACGAAATGCGCACGCAACTCACTCGCTCACTTTTCAAAATGGTATTTAACTAATCTCAATTCTTTTGTAAAGATAATTTGTTGGAAATAGTGTTATGAAAATTGCGTATTCTCTGAGTGCTCTTATTAACAAAATGGTATTAAAAGAATTTTTTACGCCCGGGTATTTTTTTCTACTTGCTGTTGTAATTTTCATAATATTTATTGTATTGTTCAAATTCATAATAATGTGTTAAAGTGATTGTATTATACTGTTTCTGAATATTAATTTCTATTTCTGGATATAATTTTTTCATTTTCTCTTTTTTATTTGCTCTCCAATGTGTTATACAATACATCACATGGTGTTACTTTAAACACGCGTAAAATGTAAAATACACGCTTTGCATTAAAGTGTGGAACACGATATCCAACAAGAAATTATTCATAAAATCTCTTCATGGAAAGAATTTGGATGTCGTCACATCACATGGTCTCGGTGGCCAACTCTTTGTATGATATGTCATGACCAAAAGATTTTTATTACGTTGACAAATAAGTAACATGAAATACAGTTGACAATTGAGTGACGGTTTGCACTTTTTTGCTAGAACCACATCATCCAAATCCAAGACACCTTATAAAGCGGCAATAAAACTCTTTTATTTTTAATGGAATTTTAGGGGTGAAGGTGAGACATACTTACTCACCAATTTGTAGTGATCGATGAATAAGGAGCAGATTGCTTTATGATCACCACCCGTTATGTAACGGGAGTTATATATAATTACGATAACAAAGACAAAGATAAAGACTCGACGGAACAGGTAGGTACGTACGCCGGGTAGTTGAGAGATTGACATGCCTGTACAGTACAGGATGTTGGCTATTTTTATATGTTTTGGGAACAAAGATCTCTCTTGAAGTTTGGCTGATGGTGCTCCGGGCACCGACCTGTGTCGATGGCTTGTGTACAGTGATGTACCTCAGTTTTGTCTACGCAGCAGACTCGCCACGTTTGTGTGTGTGTGTGTGTGACCTAGATTGATTGTTCAATTCAATTCAATTCAATTTTTATTTATTCCATAATATGTATGTTACAAACTTTATATTCAAGACATAGATATTATGAAGTTATATCTTAAAATATACATATACACACATATATATACACACACACACACACACATATATATATATATATATATATATATATATATATATATACACACATACATATACTCATTGTGTATGTATTTATGAGATGAGACACCATAGAATTAAAAAAATATGTAGCTGCAATCTGATCTTTTCATAAACACCTTCCTTTGAAAGGGACACAAAGGGACGTTCATTAAAAATTAGTCTGTGGATGTGTAGTAGGTACATATGATTTATTAACAGAATTTAAACAATATTGATTGCTTGTTGTGGTAACGCGTAGTATGTAGACATGTATAGGTTAATTTGTAAGTGTTATTCATTCCGTATATATTTTCTTCCCGACTTGTGTACTTCCTTTTTCCAAAATTTTTTTATGCGGCGTGGTAACAGTGGAAAATCTAGTCTCATCTACGTTCCTTATTCCCTGCGGATTTAATTTTTACTCGGATGAAATTTGACTCTTCTATGTCACGCTCTAGATTTTTGAATACAATGCAATACCACGTACCTTTCATAATCAATGCACGAGTTCCTTTCAAATGAAACGTGTAACTTTTACTTACTATTATATTTTGAAAAAAATGATGAAGCTTACTTTAAAATAATCTTACGTTTACCAAGCTACTTTTCCGATGTGGGATTGAAATTCCTTTCCAAATCCAGTCCATTCATGAATACTAAATATTAGAAATTTTATCCATAGTTCTTTACGGAATATTTTGGGTTGGAGAATGAATTTCCTATTTACGATCGTTAGTAAATTGAAAGCGCGTCTCAACGCCAAATATATATTTTTTTAAATATTGTTGTCCATTACTTGGTTCTCTAATAATCAATTGAAAAAGTTTTGCTAAAGCATGTAGTGTTCCGTGACATCTAATGGCAATGTGTCTACACGACACCTGTGAAATGTTCATTGCTCCGAAAAAACAAAACAAAAATGCCGTGCAATTCTTAATCTCCACTTATATATATATAGAATATATAGACACCCTATATATTGTGTTCCGCAAGACAAAGTTAAACTTAACAATTTATTATATACATGTATTATCATTAATCCACGTCTACTGTTTTGAAAAAATAAACAGTTTGTTTCAAAAGCAAAGGTCAAATATTTATGAAATTGTTGTTGTACCTTATTTAACGGATATTTCGATATACTCATACTTATTATCAGGGGCGCACAGTGAGAAAAAGAAGAATGATTCTTATATAAATATATTTTGAAAAAAAAAATATTTATCTTTCAGAATATTATGAAATATTAATATCTGAATAAAATGTTAATTATTGTGATAGGAATATTATGAGATATATCTCTTATTTCAGTTTCTTTTCAAAATATGCTTGGGTTCTACTGCACGCCTTTGCTATTAATGTACATATAGTTGTAGGTTTTTGAGTATGATTAGGTCGGAGTTCCTTCTTTGGAGATTCGGTGTAAAATTTGTGGAAGATCAAAAGAATCAATAATGCGGATGTATAAGCCGCCTCCGAAACTCGGCTCGTCATGGTCGAATGAATTATTTTGAACTGAAATGCTTTACTAAGATAATAATGGAGACTAACTTTTTTAGCAATTTTAATTACTTTGTCTAATAAACCACCGGGAACATGTCTTCCCGTCACATGTTCCCGGTAGTTTGAATGAAATTACTCTTTAAATAATTTACTTTTTCGTTTCCGATGCAAAGTTTTGTCAAAATTTCAGTCAAGCGGCCGACTACTTTTCAAGTTTTGCGAGCACAAACGTTGGCAGAAATGAACGACACAAACGTTGAACGTAAAGGCTGAATTTTTATGTATTATCTTATCGGCCAAACTCGATTTCAAATCAAACTAATTTGTCTTATGTAGGCTAAAACGATTTATGTCTTGTCGCACTATCCACATGGTATTTCGTAAACACCATGGGACTCTAGTGCACAAATTCAAAGTCAATACTTAGATGATTTAATGGTTAAGGCACGACTTAACCATCTTATACTGAAAATTACACTTTTAAGGCATAATTTAACCTTTAAATCATCTAAATATTGTCTCTGAATCTAGGCCCAGATGTATTTTGTTCATTATGCTAGATATAAGGCTGGATGTTAAAACACACACATAAATGTTGTATATATATATATTGATATTAATTGATATTATATATGATGATTAAAAACACGAAATTTGTACACGGAACTGACATTTATATTAACACTAGGTTTACGGCACCCGTCAATTAACGGATTTCCGATTTGCTTTGTAAATTTTACAAAACAGGTAGAATTTTTTTCTGATTTTTTTAAATGAGTTTTTATAATGAATCAGTGCAAATATATTTACTGTTTTTTTTTTATTCGGAAACCTCTTATTTTTAAAAATCTTGTTGCTTTATACCTATCTCTACGGACACCCGTCAAATTGACGGATTTGGTAGTTTAAAGAATATCCCTTTTGAATTCGTTCCATTTGTGAAATTATTACTTTTGAAACAAAATAATCATATTTCTACAATTTGTGTGAAGCAATGAAGAAAGAATGTCATCGATGTTTAGCAAATTTTGTTTCAAACACAAATTATAATGGAGCATTATGATTTATGGGTCAATAAAAAGAGGTCTCTTCGAGGGTTGATTTCTGACAATGTTGACCATATGACAATCTTCAGTTTTAGAATTGTAGCCTGTGTGTGAAGATATGTATCAAGTTTTAAAATTTTAGCAATACGTATAAATATTTGGAAAGAAAAAATCTACTCATTGTTAGAATTTTTTTCGATAATATTGTTTTCTAATATTTACTAATTGCTTTTGCAATAATATTTATTTTATCTTCACATATTCTTAGCAACCATGAGTGAATCAAGAAAGTATTTGGAATTATTGAAAGAAATTTCTAACATCAATGAAGATAATTCCGGTACTAGTTCTGAAGAGAGAGCATTTGAAAGTGAAAGTGAACATGAATCCGAGACTTCCGAATCCGTTGACACGGAAATGACAGAAGAGTAATCAGAAGAAGAAAACGTTCCAGTTCTTGGTAGAAAAAGAATGCGCATTTCCTCAAGCACTGATTCCGAGAGAGAGTCATCCACCTCCAAAAGCAATACAACAGAACTACTTGCTGTCGATGGAACACAATGAATGGGCTTAGAAGCAAGTGGGTCCAGCGGTAGACTTCTCATTCCCCCAATATTGGATATTCCAAAAGAAATGTGATGTCGGGTCACGTGCGAATTGCCTTCGAACTAATAATTGATACGCGCATGTTAGAACATATCAAAGACTGCACAGAAATAGAAGCGCGTCGTGTTCAGAAAAGAATTGAACCATTTCAAATGAACAATTGAGGACTTCAGTTAAAGAAAACAGTAAAATAAAACATTTAATACAAAAAAAACGATGTACTTAAGTGCATCCGACAATTTGACGGGTGCCGTAGAGATAGGTATATCAAAAATGCCCGTAAACCTAGTGTTAAATATATTTTTGAGTACCCCATGTGGTGGACGACTGCTATTTGAATGAGACAAAAATGTCCTTAGGTTTTTACGGCCGTTCAGAATCTTCTGTGTATAGTTTTCTGGGATATTCTGCCGTGTATATGAATAAATAAACAACCCATTTCAATTCCTTTGTCTTCTTTTTTCAACCTAAATAATATAATAAAAAAAACTTCATTCTATTTGTAATTTACTGCATTTATTATATATCTAAAATGAAAGCCTTAAAGAATGTTTTCAATCTTATCGGTAGATTATTGAATAAATACTTAATAACAGAGAAATTAAATTTCTGTATACTTAAATGAGTCGATTTTTACGAAATTATTTTTGATCATAATTTTATTATTCCATATAGTTCAATGGAGACAACGGGTATATTTTGAAAGAAACATTTAATGTTCTTTGCATTTCTTAAGAGATATTTTTATTTAATTTGTAGATATTAATTGTTATAATTTTTTATTTTAAATCGCAACTTCCGCAAGCCCGGAGTTTTCCATTTAATTAACTTTTTTTCCATTCATTTCAGACGTTGAAACTTTTTAACGTTTTTTAATTGTTTTTTTTATTTTTCATTTCAAATGTATTTTTAAGGATAAAATTGTTTGTTTTTTTTATATAATAGATATATAACACTTTCCTTATTAGCCGTTCATAAGAAACCAAGAATTTAATGTTTAAATTTTATTCAGTTCTAATACAACCTATCGTTCTGTATGAATGTGAAGGTTGATATATTACTTTAGCATAAAAATATAAGTTATAAATTTTCAAAATAAACTAAAATATATTTAGTAATAAAAAAAAACTTACTTATCAAAACTTTTTTATTTATTTTTTTATTTTTTTATTTTCTATATAATTTAAATATAAAATTTTGGTTGGACTGTGCCTGTCTCACTAGAAAATCTGTGTTGATACATATATTGATTAAAAAAATATTGAATAAGGTATTCAAATTGGTAAGACGCGATAAAAACCTTGTTAAATAAAATAAAACTAAGAAAATAATGTCACGAGATGATAGAATTAGAAAGAATTACCCGTTATCGATGTTTCTCGAACGGTCCACAGGAAACTGAAATCAACTGGGCTGTTTTCGTACTCGAAATAATGAGAAATTACTGGAAATGTACCGAAACTAGTCGAACAGTCTCGAAATTTTGTATAGAGAACATATATTATATAGAAAGAGAGTAATGTGAGTATGACCAGAGTGTGAATAAGCGACAAATGTACGGCCAGTGAAGGAGTACTTAAGTGCCTACTTTTGCGGAATATTCTCGTTAGTGACGTGAATTTAGTGCAAACCTGTATGAAATATTTATTTCAGCGAAAATTAGTGTGAATTAATTAATGAGCGGTTAATTAGTGCGAATTAATGAATGATAAAATTTGTGTCCAGTGGCTTTGTGTGATTGATAAAACTTTTAAACATTAAAGAGTTAAGGTTATTATAACAGTCGTTAGACATATTTAACTGTAAATGATTACGGATATTTTTAACGAACCGTATGTTTTTCCGAGAGACAATTCTCGACGTTTCGTTGAAGTCATATTCAACGTCATCAGGAGAATGACCTGTACCCGCGGAGATATAGGGCGGACTGATTAATGTTTCCGTGTCCAGGGGCGTAAATTATATGCACTTTGTTGTGGAGTGTTTTTTTTAATAGTTTAAGCGTTTCCTCCAATAGCCACGATCTTGTGATAAAAATTGAAATTGATACTTACTAAGCAAGGAGGTTTGTGTGTATAAAATGTACGGCATTCCGTTATTTGTGTACATCTCTGCAGGATGTGGAAGCGGGGTACGTTAGAGGTCCCTCACTCCTTTCAAGCCACGCCTTGTCCTACGTCTTCGCCCACGCTCCGAATAGAAAAATCTTTCCAATAAAGAGCCACCCTTCTGTTTTTGTAAAAGCTGTAGGAAATCCCCGATCATTATATTCATCGTCACGAAAATCCGACAGGATTATGGAGTGGTCCATATTGAACATTCTCAATGCACTTTTCTCGTTCTCCATTTACAGATATTACTCATACATATTCATGAACTTCCACAAACTTATTTACTGTAACACTGATTAAGATGATATCTTTCTGTTTATTTCTGTTATGATGCACATCTAGACTAAGGTCTTGAATCCATCACTAATTGATTAAATATATTTTTTTCTCCAAACACAAGTTTTTACTTATTTGGAGATAGTTGAACAAGTATAAAAAAATATAATATATTTATCACTGTATTTATTTTATTTTCAATATAGAATTTCAAAAAAAAAATCGCGAGTATTTTTTTCCATTTTATTCTTGTGTACAAACGTACTCAATAGTAGTAGTAGCAAAATCTTTGAAAGAGTCTTTTTTAAACAATTCCTAACAGAAAATATTCTTAAAACTTACGGATAAAGTTTATTTACACAAGTACGAAGATAAGTCTAGTGATATCAATGTTTGAATTTTTTCATTATTTTTAACATATTTTCAATAAAAATGTGAACGGTCACTGTAAGAATTTATTAAAAATACTAAAAATTCATTCGCTTTGATACAAGCCAAATCAAATTATTAAAACCTTGCACGAATTTGAAAGAAAAAATTGTAATATTTTAGTCATTTTATTTGTCTATATTTTATTATATTAAAAATCGAATGGATTTTTTTATATTCCATATAAGTTTCTGTTGCGATACTCCAACATTCAATAGAAATAAGTCAAACATATTGAAAAAAGTGCAAACTTTGATGTCACTTATCTCCGTAACTGTCGATGTTTCACCCAAAGTATAGATTATTTTCAGATTGCGTAAAAAAGACGCCTGGCGTTTTTGCTACTAGCTATTGGACATGCTTTATGTATAGATATTACTCGTATATGATGACTATCCGTATTTGATGTTTAACATACATGTTTTCATTCATTTATTTTTAGAAAATAAAATGAATAATTTATAAAATGTTATATATCCGTCATCTTTTCAGGTGTGAGATATTTTCAAACTATAATTGTATAATTTATATAAATTAACTTTGTAAGCACCACTTATTTGTTGAAAAAATTCAACATATTTCGAAGCCAATAGCTTCTTCGTCAGGATAACAAAAATAAAATTTAAAAATCGAAGTATAGATCAAAATATTAAAAAGTTATATATGGAAAATGATAATATAAAGTACCTAATTAACATTAATAACAAAGTTAATTTATATAAATTATAATTATGTCACCACAAAATAAATTTGCTATATTTGAAGAAGAAAATATAATTGTATACTTTACTCTTACATCTTGAAAATATAAATATATATTTTTAATGTTGTTGAATTAATATCTTGAGCTGTGTATAATCCGTGTCATACATATATCCCTTAGAACTGGTTAATGTTATTTCAAATAAATATTATTTTATTGAAATAATCTGTTAAACCTGTTAGTATATATTTATTTAATAAGATTATCAAAAACGAATTTTCATCTGTAACACTGAATTGCATTAATTCATTTTTTTTAAGTCGTATCTATATTTATAAGTCGTAATTATTTTTCTTAATTAGAATGATGAAGATAAATTAATAAAATTTATAATTATCATCTAAAAGAGATGGCTTTGAAGTATTTGCTTACTTTTTTTATTTTCATGTATAGCAACCGTACCACTGCGGGAGGACGGCGTGATGGTGATGGTGTAGTTAGTTATATATGGCAAGCGCACCAGTAAATACAAGTGAAAATAAGGCAAAAAAAAATGCAGTGATCAACTCCCAAAGTAAATAATGAAAGTTGATCAGTGCTGTCGATTAAAAATATAAAATAAATTAGTGATGGTATTTTAATCGGTGACACACTAACCATTATTTCATAAATGTTTCTGATTGTGTTAATTATTGACTCAGTTTTTTTTTCAATTCAATGGGCGGCTATCAATACTAGATAACAGTTTTTTATTATTATTATTTTATTTACGTTTTAACAGACCAAGAGGCCCAATTATAGAAGCAAAAAACATCACATAACAGGCTTGAGTAAATCACACAGATTAATTGTGACCTCACCGGGAATCGAACCCGGAACCCTCGGTGTAAGTCGTGTCCACTGGGCTACGAGGGCCGCCTTTACACAATCAGGGTTTTGACCTCTTTACACAATGTAATGTTCACCAATTCCACCCATGATAGACTACCACACTTATCAAATTTGTAAATTATACTTCTGCTTGTTATATACTTGCTTTTTACTGTATATTATATTTATCTTTATATATTTGTACCTGTATTTTAAGTATTTTCTTTCCACTTTATTTCATTATTACATTTATTTTGTATAAATTATATATTCTATTAATGTACACTTTACCTTATTCGTTGTAAAAGCCCTGTAGAGCGTAAATAAATAAATTTTAAAAAAATTAAAAAATTAAAAAGCTGTATTTATTATATAGCTTAACCTTGCCTACCCTATAAACACCTAAAAAAAACTTCCATACCTACCAAATTCAAATCGCAAATAACTATATCAAGTGGAAATGGTTAAAAAATTGGTTTGCCCATCACTAAAATAAATTCTCTTTATTATGACGGTAGCATTTTCATGTTGAAATATTCAAATTTTCCCGAATTCCCCATGGTCTGTGAAGGAATGCGCTGCCTGGGCGCGCGGCGTTCTGAATGTATGCTACATAACATGTCTCAAATGACTTGAAATGTTACTAGTAACCACCGTCATTGTTTCGTGATGTTGGAATTCCTATAAAAGCGAACCGTTAATTTTACAAAATAGTTTTCCAGGCCAACAACAAATAGCATGTTTTGATTTATTGATTTTGTTCAGCTTCTAACTGCCAGGTTAAAAACGAATACTGGATGTACAAAAACCATTATAATTTTAGCAAATTTTCATTTATAAATTATTTTTTTTATTATTCATCTTCATTTTCAGTTGTTTTTTTTACTGGAACAATATCATATTCGTATAAGGGATAAAATTACCTTTGATATACCGAGTATAAAATTGTTCAGAGACTGACTAAATCCTTACTTTAGGAGTAATACGCAGTCAGGGGGCCGAAAGATGCGATATTTCTCAAATTTTTTTTTGGATAATCGTTTTATTTATTAACGTAAAAATTGATACACATATTATGATAATTTTTGACCTTACGTTAATATTTTTTTATTTATAAAAATAATGATTTTTGAAGCTGCCTTAGCTGATATCCAGCAGTCCTTCTAAAAAGGCAGATTGCGGGTGGATACCTCTGGACTGGATCATCTGAAATAGCAAAACAAAAAATATTTCATTAATGTAAGGTGCTGTCTGGTATTTAATTGAAGGAATAACCAAAATATAATTTTTCAAGAAAATTTTACAAGCAAAAATAACATCACCATCTCACCCACTCTTGCCCAGACCAAAATTTATCGTAATAAAAATCACAATAAAAAGGGCAATCTGAACAGTTAATTTATTAGTTAGTTATGAAGTTAGTTAATACTCTACTAAAAACTACTAAAAAATATCTCTAAATATTTTACATTCTTCTTCGTATTCTATATATACTCTTAGATATGAGAGTAATCGTGATCACGAAATTGCGGTTAATTGCGGATGGCAGTACAGATGATAATCTCCGATAATTACAGACATGGCATTGCTCGCGCATTCCTGGATTAAGGTCTACATAAGTGTTAATTAAAGTTATATGTATACAGAAATGAAGATATTGCTTCACTTTTCTATTACCTAAAAATCGTTAATTTTACGAAATCAATTATTCAAAAAATGTAATTAAAATGCTGACGCGTTAATTCATCAGACATTGTACATATCCGTTCGTATTTTTTAAGTGACGATAGAGTTTTGAGCTTAAAAATAATCAAATATCGGTTATACATATTAGTGGATTATATTCTATAGTGAATAGTATTTTATCATTAATTGTAAGTATTAATAAACTGTATTGGTGTAAATTGTGAGGTTAGAATTGATTAAAAGATTTAATACGTATATGATTTTTTATATTATACAAATAAGAAAAATAGAACACAATATTATGTTTGTTTATATTTACAAAAAATACATATTTTTACAAATTAGAAAAAAGCAGAAAAAAAATTTCAACAGCCACAATACTAAGAGCAATCACAGTATATGCATACGGCAATAAAATAAAAAGCGTCAGGTGCTTTCTGAAACTCTGACAATCGCTTGAGCAATCTAACGTTTGATGTAACATTCCTTATTGGCGTGAAGAAGAAAACGCCCCACGCTTTTTATTTTATTAACATTTTATCATTTTCATCATTTTTTATATAAATGTATTTTTATTATTTTTTAAATACTATATTTCTAAAACAAATTTCACTATTCCCATTTTGATATAAAGTTTTAAAAATATGTATTCTTTAGTAACAAAATATATATTATATATATATATTTTGAGAGTTTATTTATTTTCTTCTATAACGCTCAACTTTCTTTTATTTTCCATCTTCACTCAGCACTCCATAGATAAATCAATATCTCATTTATGATGTACGATGAGTTTTTATTTCAATGTTGGCAGGAACAATACCAAATCATTGATCGATCACCGTTACAGCCCTTGTAAATGGACACAAAATAATAAGATTAATCTCATCGCAATATAAATGTAGATATGTACCTACTGCAATTTTGATCTACGTGGGTAAAAATTTAAAGAATTTAGATATTGGTAGAAACAGTCTTAAACTAAAACCCGCATAAATGTCTTACGATTTGACAGCGAGAATCGATATACCCACATAAACGCACCAAGAACCATAAATACTTAGAAATATTTACTCTGAAAAGTTAGATAAACAGAAAGCATTAAATTAATAACATTTATTTTGTTACTAAACAATATTTTAATGTTTATATTCCCTACTCGCAAATCCTCGTGGCATTGGTTGTAAAAACATAACCGACGTTAACGCGTCTGCCGCCATGGCATATCTATTTTTCACATATTGTCTCTTTTCTTGACATTAATCGTAAATAATGATTCATTATCGGTACCTAGTGAAAGTGTATACCAGTGCGACGTACTGTTCTTCTTTTTCTTCTTTAATCTTCATCTTTCCACCGCTGGATATAGGCCACTTCCATACCCTTCCATCATTTTCTGTTGTTATCTTCTTATAGCCATTTCTCCCTCCCCCCCACAGCAGCTGTATCGTCGGCTCATCATTTTATAGGCGCAATATGTTCTTACCTACGTAGGTATCTCAAATTTGTAAGGTTTCCCGTGGAACGTTGGGTAACCCAACGTTTCCCAGTCCGTAAAATTTATTTTAAATATGAGTTATTCCGAAACTGCAAATATACTTTTTGTAAAATATATTTATTAAATAAGCTTAACACAAAAACTAACTAAATAGTAAAACATCAATGATATTTATTTATTGTATTGAGAGTAGTATTTTATTTATTTTTGATGTTTAAAGCGTTAATTCATAATTTAGAACTGATTAAATTTTAGGATATAATTTATAAAATGTGTACGTTCTTTCTGACAAATATACAATGGTACCAAAACCAGTTTGGATCAAAGTAGTCAACCATTGATGCGAAGTTAGTTTTTTTTTTGCTAAAATTAATATCATTTTATACATAATATAAAAAGCATTTTATTGCTTGATGCATTATAGATGTTCTAATATTGTAATAATATTAAATATTCTAAATAGTATGAATTATTACACAATTCCTTCGGGAAACATATATTGGGAACGGAAATGCCAGACACCCGTGGTATATTTAAGTACTGAGTAGTCAAATTCTTTTTAGAGTTGCCATAATATTTTTCTGGTCCTATTTTACGATCGCGGAGACCTCCGGGTGCGGGATGGGGGAGGTCGCGGGGGAGTTAATCCGAAATTAATTGAATCTGGCGGAATAAAATGATCCCTCCTGACGACATCACATGTCTTTAAATAATATTACGGCGCTGACGCGTTAGGAAAATGTATGGGAGCACGTATGTAGGTGCGCATTTTCATAATTGACATTTATATGGCAGACACATGGGACATTACGGGCAAATTAACTTAGTGTTAATTAAATAAGACTTGGTTGAAGGAGCGCTGATATCTCAGGCATGTCTAATACGTCTTATATTCCTTATCGTATTATTCAACGCACTGAATTGGAATTGAATTCGAAATAAAGAAATTGGTTAGGAAACGAGGTAAAAGCTTGCTAGTTCGTGCTAGCGTAAATAACATACTCAAAATACGTGAGTGTGAGTGTATATTAATAGGCGCATTGAATTTGAATTGAATTGAGATAAAAAAAGTGCAAGCCTTATAGTAGTCGCATATGATGTGAAACATTAGACTTCTCACAATTAAAAATATCAATTGAGCAGCGACAGAAATTCACGTAAAAATTTAAAAAAGCGTAAAAAATAACTTACTTGCATTTTTTATCAATGATCTGCACTTTAATTTGATTTTTTTGTATGTCTTTTCTAATTGATTAATAATTTTTTTTTAAAAATTCACGGAATTTCGTTCTGAAATTGCAACTTCACAATAATAATGTGTTTTCTTTAACATCATATACATTTATTTATACAGTACCAACCTCTCGAAAAATGGGTTGGTACCATCTGACGGTCAACTCTATCACCGCACGTGCTCACTGGTCAAATTAAATAGCGCACGCTTCCCCAGCGTCTAGTCTCCTGTTACGTATTTCCGTCAATTTTCACTAAATCAGATTGCAGGAAAGGGAGAAAAGAGAAATTACACATCAAAAATTAAAAATGAAACGTATAGAATTGGAATAGAATTGAAATAAAAACAAATGGTTTGGAAACAAGGTTAAAGCTTGCTAGTTAATGCTAGCACAAGCAACACACTCAATAAAGTGTATATTAATGGGCGCACGGTGCGATTTCACAATGAAATCGCAAACAAATCGTAAAAATACTGACTAACTAGCGCATATTTATGACCACCATGATATTCTACGTTACCTTTCTTCTTTAATTATGTTAAATTATTAATATTGACAATACTGATTATGTCGTACATAATAATTTTTAATCAATAACAAAATGTTTTTTCATACAATTTCAAAAAGATCTCATTAATAAAAATGAAATACTTAATCAAACTTTCGGACAAAAATCTGTGCGAAAGATTGTTTCAAAAGAAGAAAGAGAAGGGATGAAGCCAATTTTTTAGTTGGAAAAGCTGAATGATTTTTTCACTTTTTTGGTTTTAATTTGATTAACAAACTCATGAAGTTGTGTATTTGAACTTTCTTATTGAAACAGCCTTCCAAAAAAGTTTTAAAATAGCAAGGGAAATGATTTAACAAACCTTTTTAGTCTACCAGCATAACATGTTCATGCGGTAAACCTTTTTCTGAAGAAACGTTTAATTATTAAATGTGTAAGTTGATTACTTCTTCTTTGATATTTCATATTACCTATATAATGATGTAAAATCTTTTTCTCTATATGTAAATATATAGATAGATATAAATACCCGTATAGAAAAACGTCAAAGTTGAGAAAATAGCTTCTGTTTTGGTATACGTAGATGAATTTTTATCCACGGTTTCGATATCCGCGTCATATCGACTGAATGTTATGGCGTTCAACCAAATCTTGAATAAAAGGAGAGTAAGAAAATGAAAAAAAAAAATTTTTTAGAAATGTTTCGATGTTTAAAATTATTTAATATAAATCCTCAAAATTTTCCTTTTAATGTCAAAACGTGATCCATTTCTTTTGTTAGAAACTGCGTCAAAAAAGAATAACACTATATTATTTTGTAAAATAAGCTAACGTCCAATAACCAAACAAACACCAGAAGAAGAAAAAAAAGAATAAAAAGATAATCATTAAATATTTTCTTAGTATTAAACACTCGGAAAGAATTCTGTCAAATTGAAAACAAGGTAACTCGCGGAATAAAAAATATTATTTTATAAAAATGTACGCAAACTACAATAGTATAATGCTTTAAATAAATTAAACCATCAGGGTAAAGATATCGTTAACAATATCGTAACTCAAAAAACTCTAGCAATGCCTTTATATCAATAATTTACAAACTGTATTAATTAAAATACGTAATAAAGTTATTCAGTGGTGAAATCTAAGACCACAACGGATGTAAAGATGGCTTAATTTTGGTCCATCTTTATTTGTAGAATTTAAGATTTATTGAACACACAAAGCAAAACTTAAAGGTTCTGTCAAAACGAAATTATTCCGCTCGACTTGTAAAACCCACTAGAGAATACTCAATCGACTGTTGACAGATGATGTCGCTACGAAAAATTATTATAAATGTACACAATATAGCGAGGGTGATTTCATTTCATTTGAGCTTGTCTTCATTTTATTTTAGGCTTTTAGTTGAAATAATGAGTCAAAGAATAGACGTTTATATTATTTTTACATTTTGGTTCATTATTGATCTTTTTATCTATAGTAAAATGAACCAAATCGATGTTAAATTAAATTTACCATAATTGTATTTTATTTGATTTCAATATTGTAATTCATTTGATTTTAAGATGAAAGCATTAAGATTTTTAAGAATTTGATGCATATGTATTCGCTGTTTCTGAAGAATTCATATATCCAAAACCTAAAACAAAATCAAAAAACGTAAGAACAATAACAACGTCAAATACTGATTCCCATTGAATCCGTGGCGAAGAGTATCTAGTGTCGACTGGTCAAACAGACCAAAACTAATAAAGTGGTAAATAAACCCATCATTAAATAGCATATAGAATATCAAAGTAAGCGTACTTTAGCGTAGCCCGGAATGATTGCGACCTCCAACTCCACTATGACGTCACGTTACGCATAGTCGAGCACCGGAGCACACCAGATAGGGGAGATGACGTCACACGACTCTACTCTAATTTTTCACGCAATAGGCAATTTTAAAATTTATTCAAATTATTATTTTTTGAGATATCTTAATTTTTCTTTTACACTTTTGTATAATTTTGCGTAAAGTTTCTTTTTCATTCAAAAAAATTATTCAACTTCTCCATTCCTGCATCTTGATTTTTTAAATTCTGGAACACTGATAAATAATAATAATAATAATAATATTTGGATAATTTATATAGCGCCGTTTTCGCGAATACTCACCTCAAGGGCGCTTAGACCCCATCCGATTCCCCAATATACGAATGATAGAGAAGAAGACCGATTAAACTCTCTGTATGATTTCAGTTCAGAAAATATTAATACGGGTACATAATTAAAAAAAAAATATTGATTTTAATTATTTGATGGAATAAATAATTCTAGAAAAATATCATAATTTCCTAAACATCATTTATGAAATATCGTAACAAACCTGAACTTATTTGCGAAGTATTTTTTAAGGGACATCAATGATTCTTTTTATTGGAATTCTTCATTACAATCTCATTTATTTTAGACTAAAAATTATCAAAAACTATCTTCTATATTAAAATGTAATCTAGATTATTCAATTATTCCAATTTAACTTCTAATGAATGAAGCCTCTGATCAAAATAAATATTCTAGATTATAAATAATTAAAAAATCTAGATTATTTATTTATGCTCTGCGTAGCTACAAATTTGGCATCCGATTTCAATGGATTCTAGGTTATGATAAATGGACTTTAGGCAGTTATTATATGTCCAACTAGCCAGCCACTCTGGGATAGACAACCAGTCTATCCCTGTCCATATTGATATAAAGTTGGCACAGACCCAACATGTTCAAAATTCATCCAATAAAAAATTAACAAAAGCATGTGGTACACTGGAAATATGACCAGAAAACAGCCCTTTTGAAAACAGACAGCTCATGAAGCTATTAGTCAATTATCTTTAAAATAATAACAATCCCAGAAAGTGAAAATGGGTCGTATTCAAAAACAAAATCTGGATCCGAAATACTTAAAAACATATCAAAATCGACAATTTATACGTAACTATATCACAACTCCAAACGAACTAACAAAATTTGAAGACAGAAAAATAGTTTTCATTTTTCATAATTCATAATATGTGATATTTCAAAACTATGCCATTTTTAGTCGATTAATAAATGTTTATTTTTAATATATTTAAACTCATATATATTAGTAACCGAAAAAAAAACTATTACGGAAAAATATTTGATCACAGGTCACACTCAAAATGAATTAAAAAGTCGTTAGTTAATTCCTCTTGTAGAAAAAATAATTAGATTTGAAAACAAATTTCGAAAACTAAAATTTTGAAAATAATGTTTGCTTTATTATTTTAATCTTATCTTAAAAAATATCTCGTTATGAGTAGGTACATATAAATAAAATAATAATTAACATTATAATTTATCTCAAAATAGCTTGTTGAAAATGTGTAGGTATTTATTTAGTCTTAGAGTATGAAAACTTAAAAGTATTAACAGTACCTACATTATATTACACACTTTATAAAATATTACATTAAAATACAAATAATGATTAAAAAAAGAAAAAATAATGGTTTACTACACTCATGCGTTCTTTGATTTCTTTCCTAGAATTTAAACTATGGATAGAATTATCTAAGAATGCCGTTTAGTCTAAGAATAGGCAATAATTTATACAGAACTATAAAATAACCTACAATTAAGTCTCTTGTTTTTTATTAACTCTATGGAATGGAAATTTTACACCTTTAAATTGCGGTACTAATAACGCTCGCTTAAAATCCCTTCGACATCAATGCGCAGTAACGCTTCAATTAATTTTATTTCAACATTTCCACAAAAATAAGTAGGCGACAAAGGCTGTGGCAACTTAAAAATCCCCAAATCTAAAACTACCGCTTCTCGTTACCAGTACGCCTAAAAGGTATAAAAACAGAAAAAATATCGCTTTCAAATCAAATTCAAATGCAAATAAAACAATTATTGCATAACTCCGATAGTGATTACAAATTTTAATTATCGGAATCAGCGTGCAATGACCGCCCCCGTTTCTATGAAACTCATCGGAATTTGAACAATTCCGTCTCCTGCTGCCGGGCGTCAACTGAAAACCAATGCAGGGTGCCGACGGATGTATATCCCCCTTTATACAGAAATTACAAGACTGATTAAATATTAAAATTGGGTGCAATATGATTAGGATGAAGATAACGAGGTAAAGAGAAAAAGTTCTATTGAACAGAAACATAACATTGGCAGGACATTGTTTCAGTGATACCTACATATTATAATGAACAAACATTTACAGTTATGAATATGGGTGAAATTATGTAATAAAAATTAATGTTGGAAACTTGGTAAATTATCATACGACAAGATTATTTCATTTTATCCTTACTCCACATGTGGACATGGATTTGTTAAAAGAATTTGGAGTTAATTTATAGTGTCAAGAGAAAAAGTTTATTTAATTATAACACGAATATTTATTTATAAAGAAATGGATTTATGTACTTAGACAAAATTAGGAATGCACTTTACAAATAGTTGAGAGAGCTTACATACGGGTTAGTTCTCTTACTCTTACTATTCAATTAATGAAAAAAAAAATCTTGATAAAAAAATCCCCCTGGGCATAAAATCCTGGATTGTGTTCTTGAAATATTTGAACATAATTAAAATATTTTAAACTTATATTTATGTAATAAAAAAGATGTCTTTTATCTTTTTTGCTGTGGGCTTCCGTATAAAATCTTCTATATAAAACGCCGGAATCACTTCACGAGTTTTTTCAGTAATACACAACAATATTATTTGCCAAGGCTCTCTCGTGGCAGTGCGTCTTCCCCAGCTTAGCGCTCAATCTGTAAAGTCCTCTCGTCCCGTATATTTCCGAGGTCACACACAGTCAGAATCTTCCATCCAGCGCACACATATATACATCACATCGAGTGGGATCACGAAATTTATTTTACCTTTAGTTTTCCACGATAAGTATTTTATTCTAAATAAAATATTTATGTGAAATTTTGTTTTCTTTTCTAATATGTTGGCGTGATTCCTAAATATGAATCTTAAGAATAGAAAAAGAAAATGTTATATACGACACATACTTTTCAAATTTGTACCAGAGAGATACCTCGTTATTTAAGGGTTAAATAACAGATTAAGCTATTTTTAATATAATTGATGTTGTAACAATAAGAAAAAACTTAAGAATCGTAAATTTACTTCTGAAGCTTAAAGGATTATTTAATTATCATTGGATTAACGAGCGGATGAAACCAATGACGATATCAATAATTCCCTGTAAGCTGCACACTATAATTTCATGAACTATACTACATGAGATGTATTTATATGATTATTAATAAATTACGCGATACGTTATACGAGTAATTACAAAACTACTTCAATGTATTATGTAATTTAAATGATAGAACGCTTATATTTATACATACCATTTGGTTAGTTTTTTATTTATCTAATGGATAAAAATTTATGTTAATTAATATTTTTTAAATATAAATGTTTATATAATAAACTTTCAAAAAAACTATTAAAATTGTATAACACATAAATTATAATTAACACATAAATCATTTTAACGACGACCAATTTTGATTTTATTGTACCTTAGTTAGAACAAACGCACAATAAAATAAAAAAAATGTTATAAGTATTATTATACCAAGATCGAAAGCAATGAGGTTGGCCATTTAAAATTTTATAATTATTATTATTTTTTTAAATATAGTATCAATCATTTTTCCGTACCTTACATAATTTTTTTTTATATTTATTCATTTAGTACGTGTACCTACATTTTTTTTAATATGCGTTTTTAAATTTAAATCTTTAAATATAAGAAAACAATCTTTCTTTAAGGTGATCGTCCGGCAGAGTGAGCAAATTTCACAATTTTTTTCTCATATATTGTCTTGCTTTTTTTATCTCATTTTTGTATGGATATATATCATTTTTAATTTATTCATCAGGTTTTATATATTGTTAATAAGGATGTCTTATTAAAATGACACAAACTAAATTATATAATTAATTAAAAAATTACCAATCTATGTTTTAAAAATGACGAAAATAGCTCCACTTTGGTCCTTTTATGACTAAATAGCCTCGTCAGATGTATTTTTTTTCAATAATATTACAAAGTAAACAATTATCCTAAATTTATTATAATTATTGCAAAATCTGTTAGTTTGTATACTTACAATTTATGTTTTGAAAAACACTATTTTTTATAATATTTAATTTTTGTGTGTTTTTTAAATTCTACTTAGATAATTGCTAACTTTTTTTAAATAAATTTATGGAATAAACATTACTTTTTTCAAATTAATACAAAAAAAAATAAAAAAAATATTCTAAATTTCAGATTTCAGCTATTTAATCAAGGCATTGCGTAAATACGGTGCATTTTGATTAAATATCTAAAATCAGGAATATGGACAAAGATTTTGATTTTTTCGTTTTTATTTTAAAATTATAATATCTATCGAAGTAAAAAAGTTTTAACAATGAAAAAAGATTTCAAAGAAACACACTAAAAATAAAATATTTAAAAGAACAGTGTTTTTGAAAACATAAATTGTAAGTAAACAAACTGACAGATTTTGCAATCAATTTGATTAGTTTAGTATAATCGTTTATTTCGTAATATTATTGAAAAAAACAGACCTCTTGAGGTGCGATGAGGCCATTCAGTCATAAAAGGCCAACAAAGTGAGCAATTTTCTTCATTTTTAAAACAACGTAGGTTTGGTAATTGATTATTTTATTATATGATTTACTTTGGGCCATTTTAGTACAATATCCATATTTAAATTATATGTAACCTGAGGAATAAATTATAAATGATATATTTTTCTGAAAAAATCTAATAAAAAAACGCAAGAGAAGATATAAGAAAAATTGTAAAATTTGCTCACTCTGCCGAACGATCGCCTTAAGGATTAATTTTTATCACCGTCGTGAAGACATTGAATTTTCGCAAATCGGTTTAATAAATTAACTTGTGTTTTGAAATTAAAATATTTTAAATATACAAATATATTAAATAAATAAATGTATATAATTGATTACATACATTTAAATTGAAGTCATAATATTAATCCTACTCTACTACGAGCTACCAGGCAATTATAATAAAAAAACAAGACATGCCACTTTCTTAGCCATTGTTGCAACTTAGTCGTATTGTAATATAATTGTGCACTCTAAAAGAAGCAATAAATTAAAAGCTTTAAAGGGATTTTTTTAATTGTGGTTTATGTTAACTAGCTCAGCGTGCGTCACCATGAAAACCGAGAGTTAAGGGTCTCCAATTTCCTCTAAGAGTCTGCGTATTCCCAATTTAAAAATCTTTTGTGGAATGACGCCATTAGTGAATATTATTTTACTTAAGTCTTTGATTACTGGTAGGAAGCTAAAATAAAATAATCATTTGACATCGACTTAACACAGCAACTTAATGTCAATAACATAATAAAGATTAAATTTCTCAAAGATATACATAAGTTATGCAGTGGTGAAATATAAAACTATCTGACCGCAAGGTTAGGACAAGGGGATAGAACGTCACATTATTCTATGTTCTATTTTTTTTCGGCTACATTCATATATCTTAGCATGCATGCTCTACGGTTGTTGAGGCTTTTAACAGGGTACTATTTTACTTGTATTAGTAGTTTATGATCGTATTATTTGTACAATCTGATCGTTAGTATTTGTAGTGTCTGAACCTATATTTGCAGTACTTGATCATGTCAAGCCATCCTTTCCTCGCTCATACGTTCCACATGGCCAAATCATCTCAACGATCCTTTCTTTTTCTATCTACCACGGTGCAGCAAGCATTACATTTACTTTAAAATTATTCAAAGTGTAATTCCAAGCATTTTTTTACCAATTCCAAGCTTATTTATATACATTAGAGTTGGAATTAGAACGCTATTATATAGTTCTAGTCTGGCTTCCTTTGGCAGATTCTTATTGGCCATAATTGCATTCCGAGCCCCATTTAAATTCTTTTCTGCAGTCACTTTCTTTTCAATGTCGATATATAAGTAGATAATATTCCATATATAAGACGAAATCATAAACTTTCAAAAAACACATAAAAAATACAAAAATATTTCCAAACTCTTAGGTGCACCATTCTCGCGTGAACAAAATAGAGTGATCCCGACTCACTTGTTATGGATTAAAATTATTTAACGACTTACCTCAACTCACAAGACAATTAAACGTTGACAAATTCCAAAAACAAATGATTTATACATTTTTTTTTTAATCTTGCATGCTGAATTTCTAATTGTAACCCATATTTAAATATTAATTTAAAAGGCCTCCTTAAATCTAATTTATTTTTTAAAATTAAAAAATTAACAATAGTTTAATTTAAAAAAGGAGAAAAAAATAATACTGAATACAGTTTTTAAGAGCATGAGTAGAACATGAATAATTGTTTAGTGTAGTGATTATATCTTGTCTAGTGATCCAGTGGTCGTGGTTTGAGTCCCATTTCAGGACACCGGCAAGTTAGTCCTGTTTCCATAGCATAAGCTTTTGTCGAACTTAATTTGAATATTAATGTGACGCGTATTCCGTTTTTGTATCTCTCTTGATAAAATAAAAAGAATCTGCGTGAAGTAGAGTGAAAAATAAACAAATTGGGAGCGATGTGTGTATGTGTGTGTCGGTGCGTTCGTTCTGACGAAGATACAGTTCAGTATCGAAATGGGTGGACGTTTAAAAACAATCAATAACAGAAATATATAACATTTATTCAACCCTGATAGATCAAAATAATAAAATCCTATCACAGAGATATAACGTAATGAAATGTGTGTGTAAATTTAAAGAAATCAGTATTTAAAAATGTATTATTTAATATTCTAAAATACGATAGTTTACTAATCGGTCTATAGTTACTAACGTCTTAAAGATTCGTATAATATGAGATATCCTCCGTAAGTCAGGCAACTTTCGTTCTTTTAAAGATTTGTTAAAAATTATAGAGATAGGATCCAGAAGACGGTGAGCACAATTAATTATAAACAGTGTAATAATACCATCAGGTCCCGCGCCATTGGCGGGATCCAATTCTTTTGTAAATTTTAATATATCATTTTTAAACAAATTAATTGAAAAGTGAATCAAAAGAGACATTAATGAGAGAAAATAAAATGCTGAGAAGAATTATCAAAAATTTAAGCGAAAAATTCTGAAAAGATATCGGAATCTTTTGACTACATGTAGCAGATTTTTCTCCTAGAAACAATAAATAGAATGATGGTTCAATTTTGACCACTCTGTATTTTGGAATAATGGAAATCGACTCGGTTTGTTTACTTTGTCTCTTGCTATTCTTATCATGATTTTATGACGTAATTCTACTGAAATCTGCCTACCGTTGTCATAGATATGTCACTCCTACCGTAAATTATCCTTGATGTTCTGCATCAATCATAAATAAGCTTGATGATGGAATGGCTAATGGATATTCTTGGTCCGTTCATTAGTTTTGGATAAATTTTGGTCAGACTTCCTAATTTATTTTTTCATCCACCCGAAATAATTATAACAATCTATCTGTTAATATCTTAAACATAAAAGTAATTTGTAAGTTTCATTTAATGTTTATAACTATTGTCACGAGATTCTGGAATTGAGTAATTACACATGAATAAGATGGCAAGATCGAATGCGCGAGAATAAATTTAAACATAAGAAAAAAATCGTGAAGAGCTAGGCAGCAACGGCATCGCATTAAAATATATCTTAGTTTGATAGCTGCAATTAACTGCAGAAGGCAAAGTCATAGAAACAGCGAAAAATAAGCTAAATGTGAAACGACCGAACATAAACAAACTGTGTGTAATGTACCAGAGTATTTAATATTCTAGTGGCAAATCAGTGTCCAGTGGCTTTATTTTTTAATAAATTATCAACTTAACTTAATTTAACCCAGATACTAATGGACATAAGCCCTGTGACTATCTTATAAAAACTTTCATACATGTTTCCCGTATGAATATATTCATCTCTGTGAGACTTTTTTAATAAATTTTGATTATCCATCTACGAAAGAAAACCTTTACCTAAATGTGTTCTTAGAATAAAAATATTGTTAATATTTTTCTAGAACGTTAAAAAATATACTAATTTTACAAATATACGCTACTGATAGGATATATTTATTTATGAGTTAGTTATACATTATTATACATGATTACACATTATTATAGTCATCGTATTAACAACACAGCCTAGTGTACGCCACTGTCTAAAGTAGAAGTAATTTTATATTTATAAGAAGTGTTACAACAACGAGAGGTTTTATCAAACATCTCTTTTGTCTTCCTGCTACTTGATTTCTGATTTACAAATCTGACCTTTTGGTTAAACTTCTGAATCAATTTCCAAACATGAAATTGGACACATCCAGCACTCAGTTTCAGCAAAAATAGTGTGGAACCACACTTATTATTACACTAGCTGTAACCCGTAAAAAATGATGGTTCTTTGATATAGGTCGGTTCCTAAAGAATAAGTATGTATTTATTTTATTTTAAAAAAATCGAAAAAAAGATTTTAGAAAAAAATTGCAATAAAAAAAAATTACGAAAAAAGAATTTTTCAAAAAAAAATTTTTCAAAAAAAATTTACTAAAAAAAGTTACGGACGTTACACGAAGCTTTGCGGACGGACGTACGGACATACAGACAACGAAATTATTATAATTGGGATTATTACAATTACCCCACAAAATGCAAACATTGAAATAACATAGTTGAACACTTGCTTATTATTTCGATGGCTTAGTAACACAATAATCTATCTACGAAAAAACTTTTTTTAGTCAAGTGTACAGATTTTTTCAGAATAAGCTATTCTTATTAATTTATTTACCCAAAAATCAACAATCATTAATTAAAATTGTTTTTCTCTCTTCCAAAAACTTAATAATTTGTTGGTTGTTTTTTATTCTACTGCTTACTCATAAGTCATTGATTTATAGTAAAGTAGACTTATTAGTATTGATTTCTTTTGGTATCAAGTGACTCTTGTTGCTGTCGGGCTTATTACTGGGGAAGCAATTCGCAAAGTTTGAAGCAATTCTTAGGTTATTGGGAGCTGGTTAATCCAAAATAATATTATATTTTCAACACTGGACGAAGATTGGTCGAAGATGAAGATTTAAAAAGTGAAATACATTTTATATGCACAAAAACTTATCTCTTTCGAAATTATTCGGTGGAGTAGGTATTTAAAAAATAAATTAGAAGTTTTATTTCAGATATCTAAGAGCGGAAATCATATCATTCCTTCTTCTATTTCATAATCGTACCTTTTGATACAAAAAGTAGATTCCTTGTTTACTCCCATTTCAAAATGATTTGACGGCATGTATGCTCAGGTTTTTTTTTTCATATTTTTTGGTAGAATAGAGTGTCCTTCTTTCAAAAATCATTGATTATGTCGCAGGTTTCAAAAGAGGAGTATCACACGTTGAAATTTCCCATTTTTACCAATATATTTAATAAATATTTTTATTTTAGAAAGCAAGGCACTCAACTTTACCGAAAAACATTTCTTCTGTCGGTTTAACTTAAGTAGGTATTCTCAAGTTTAGCTGAAATTGACGGTTTGCGTAATTTATGTAATGTAATTTATCACTTTAGTTTCAAATTTGTCAACAAAAAAATCCTGGACACGACACTGGGTTTTTATTTATATGCTAACGAGGTATTATCGGTGGACACGTAACTTGGCTTATTCACTGTCAAGAACAGATTAGTTACAAGTTTTACTTGAGATTGGAATTCAGGATATATATTCCTTTAAACGGAGTAAACGATAAATGGACATTCTAAGGAGCGTTGTCAGACCTGACGGATTACATCTCCGTCGGCATTTATTGTCGGTATCGGCGGGTTTGTGGCAGTGGGCGGGGAACTGCGCTTGCGGTAGAATTCTACAGGAACCGCGACTAACTGGTCTCTAGGGGCCCAGCCTCGGCCAATCAAGTTAAAGAAAGTCTATTAATCATGGTTCCTTACTTTCCTCGCACGTTAAGCGGCAGCACCGACACTTCGCTGCCGGGTTAAGGTCGAGATAATTTTAACTCTAATCTCTTGAATAGGCTGTCTTAACGAGAGCACGGTGATTTAAATTGCCCGATATCGCTGAAAATTTTATTTATGTCACTTTACATGTAACCGATGTCATCAAGAGACAGAAAATTCATCACAGAAAGCCAATCGCATCAATAATACATTTCAATAATGAAAACTTGTTATCTGATGTGTGTTATATGAATATTAATATAAAAAAAACTGGAGGAACGCCTTCAAAACGTACCTACATATCCGTTTATCTTCAACATATCTCATATTTCACAAACTTCGCAATTAGCCTGACAATCCGACAATGCCACTACATCCATGTTTCATCTCTATTTTATAATGAAGTTTTCAATGTTTATTATCTTTTTGTACACATTTTTGTATTCATTGCCAGTTGGCAATTTCTTCCAAACAACCACACAATTTAGTAGAATAATTGAAATATGTTTCTGGTAAGGTTTAAGGTAAAATTTATTGAGTCTGTTTTTGTAGATAGTAGATAGTTCCAGTCTGTAATGATGTTATATCTGTGCATAGTTAATTCCACGGTCAGCCAACTGTAATTTTAATGAGAAGCTGAAGAATTTAGTATTATGAATGGGGATGGATAGTGAATTTCTGTCAGTTGAACGATCAATTAGACAGATATGTTATCATCTCACTCAATTATTAATGATCTCATTGGATGGTCATTCAATATTTGACTTGCTGCCAGGTAGATCCCTCCAGATCTTTGATTTTCAACCTCTCGTATTTTCTTTAACATCGTCTCCTCATCCTTTCGATCTGTACAGGGTGCCTCGTAGCCAGTAGAAAAAACTTTTGAATAGAAAATATTCTTGAAATGAATTTTTACTATTTCGTATAACTTAACTGTAGTTATAGTCCAACCAAAAAAATATTGAAAAAAAATGCAAATTTTTATGTCGCGTATCTCCAACTTTCGAAAAAAGTGTAAATACTATTTTCTATTCAAAACTGAATGAAGAAGACTCCCCCGAAGTTTTCGCTACTGGTTATACCCTGTATAGCCAAAATATCACCAATTATTTATAAAATTGGTCTTATCCCGTCAAATATGTAATAAATCAAAAAATACTCCCGGTCCAAAACAAAAAAATATTACTGCAAAGAAAGAATCGGCAAGTTGGAAATAAAAAAAAATGCACATATTAAAATTTTCTCTCTGAAGTATTAAAATTCATATTCACAATACTTAATGGTCCTCTTTTGTCAGAAAAACCCACGTTACACTCTTACAGAGCTACAGGAGGTTATTATTTTAGTCAGGTGAGTGGCAAAACAGTTGTATTTGTCTAAAGATAGAAGTGGTTTTGATGAAAGGGACCCTTTTAGGCAATTTCTATTGATTCTCACCCTTTAGTGTCATAGTAGTGCGGCACAATGAATAAAACACTTACATATTTTACCTACTCTTAATCTGCCTCAGAAAATATTCTTATTTAATTTCACACTTGAAAGGTGACTTTTAAAAAAATACATCGCCTTAATTTTAAAAAAATACCCATTTAAATATAGTTTAAACTAGTTGTGCCCGCGCGGCTTCGCACGCGTAGATTTTTAGAACACTTTGGATTGTCATAGAACTTTAGCGAACCTTCTAGAACATTATCTTTCCAGAACCTTTAAGAAATTCGAATGTACAGGAACCTTCTGGACACACATACACATTCCGCTAGTTTAGAACCTTATAGAACTTTCGGGAATTTTCTAGAATCTTCTCCTTCCAGAACTTTCTAGGGCAGGTTTTTCCGGAACCTTCTAGACTCACCGATACAGTTAGCGCGCCTATTTTGAAACAATCTGAACCATTTTCGGTCTTGCCATAACACAACAATGTGCTAGAAAGCACATTTTCGTCACCCACACCCACTCACGCACAGCCAAATTCACATATTTTCAATGTGACACCAAGGGCTATCCACCACCACAACCATCGGCGGGTAGTTGAGACTGATTGTGGAGAAAACTTGGCGGGTAGGGAAACACGGGTTTCTTTATTTATATATATATATTGATATTGATTATAAATCTATTATAAAATAACAATTAATTATAATAAAATAATTTTACTGAATAATAGCTTTTATTTTGTTGCAATTTCAAATAAAGAGATAAATTCTAAAGTGTCCATGATAAATAATTTAAAAATAGAACGAGAAAGTAGGTACTTGCTCAAACATCTATACCTATAAAACTCAATTTCAGACTGTCTGTCTGTCTGTCTGTCTGTTTGTCTGTCTGTCTGTCTGTCTGTCTGTCTGTCTGTCTGTCTGTCTGTTCTCCATACAAATCCACACCGTTTGTCCAACTCGATTCAAATTTTGCATACTTATGATTTGGGACCCGGCGGATAACATAGGCAACATTTCTCCCCTATTCTCATACCCCTTCTCCTCCCCCTGACATATTTTCGATGCAAATCTGTACCGATTTACCGATCGGACTCAAAATTTTGACATTTATTCTTTAGGACTCGGCGAGTAACATAGGCGATATTTCTCCCCTATTCTCAAACCCCTTCCTCTCCCCTTGACATATTTTCAGTGCAAATCTGTACCGTTTGACCGATTGGACTCAAAATTGGGAAATTTATTCTTTAGGACTCAGCGGGTAACATTGGCGATACGAGCGAAACGATAAACACGAGAATAAATTCTCATTTTAAAGTGGGTAGGCGTGAAATATAAATGTGTAATTTTGGACTCAAATTTTTGAGTTTGATCGGTCAAACGGTACAGATTTACATCGAATATATGTCAGGGGTATGAGAATAGGGGGGAAATATCGCTTATCTTACTCGCCGAATCTTAAAGAATAAGTTTCAAAATTTTGGAACTTATTCTTTAGAACTCGGAGGGTAACATAGGCGATACGAGATAATAAATTCTCATTTAAAAGTGGGTAGGCGTGAAATATAAATGTGTATTAATTATATTATATTGAAAACAGCCACTCTTAAGTTTGTACATTTACCAAATAAATTTAATAAAAAATATATAAAAAATCCCCCCTATTCTTATACCCCTTCCTCTCCCATGACATATTTTCGATGCAAATCTGTACCATTCGATCGATCGCACTCAAAATTATACCGTTCAAATCAAACCTTTGTTTCCCCCCACAATTTTTTTTTCAACGTAATCCTTAACCCGTGCAACGCCGGGTATGTACAGCTAGTCTGATATAAATTTGCATTTTTTTTGTGTGCGTTTTAAATAATTTTCTAAAATATATCGATTAAATAAATTATATTTCCTACACTCCAGATTTTTTTACAATAAATTGTTTATGATGTACAGTTTAAATGCAGGTTTTTTATAATTCACCAACAATCTGATTGGATGGAAAAGATATTTTATGAAAATCGAATACCCACGTCGTCATCGGCTGAAAAGAGTTTTTATTTCTCCTTGAAAATTTTACGATTTCAAAATAATAGGTGTACCCAAAAGTAATCAATTATTTTTGGTGTGGAATGTTTGTGAACGTGTAAAGACGTTTTACACGCAATATTATAATCCATGGTCTTGTGACTTGTTACATTTAAATTTCAAAAATTTTATTACTCTGTTGTAAAATGGCGGACAATCAACTAACTTAGAAAATTTACGTCATTGCATGCTGTTTTATTTTTTATCGGGTGTTAATGCAACGGTTGCAACAAAGAAAATTTGTGATGTGTATGGAGACGTATTGAAATAAAATAAATGCCAACGTTGGTTTAGAAAATTTTCCGATGATGATTTTGACTTGTCTGATAGCGATCGAAGTGGGCGCCCGGTAAGGTTTAATAATGACGCTTTAAAAACACCTAGAAGCATATTTTTCTTAAGTCTACCAACAAGATGGCAATGGTCCTAGATACGATGGAGATTAAATCGATTAAAAATAAAATTAAGTTCCATTCTTTTTTTTGTTGCCACTTAAATAATTGATTACTTATGGGTACACCTAGTAATTATACAAGGGACCATTAAATATTATAGACTGAGCCAACGACCGCCAGACTTACTTTATTGAATCAAACCTGAAATATTTTCTGTTGATGTACGCTATAATAGGTAAGAATGTTTGGATATTATGACATTACTATTCGGGGGATTTTGGCAGATAACAGGTAATATGGGTAGAAAAATGTGTGAAACAAGCGTAAAAATGAAAAACTTAAATTTTGAATATGTTTAATGGGACAATACTATACACTCATATTAATCATTGCCAGACGCTTTTCGTACGTCATTTCTTCCGCCAGACTTTTCGAACCTCTATAAATAAAAATGTAATTTGTGATATAGCTACTATTTAACAATATAACCTAATATCTTATATTAAAACGTTTTACTTACTCATTTTTGTGTACCTGTATTACTTGTTATCTGCCGAAATCCCCGAAATTCAAATGTTATCATATCCAAACCTTCTCACCTACTATAGTGTACATCTAGAGAAAATATTTCAGGTTCGATACTTTAACTATGTAGTATGGTGGTCGCCGGCTCCTCTTCAACATATTAAGTTACTTGCCGTTTGTATCTTGTATTGAGAATTTTACCTTTATCAAAAGAAAGGCTCAGGTTTATCAAGTCATCTGATTACATTTTCAGTGGTAAAATAATCAAACAACATCAAAGCTGATTGGCATGTTCTCATTTTATCTTGCTTACAGTAAAGAACGAAACATAGAATCTTGTTTCAAGATTAAACCTATTAAGGATAATTAGTCTTAATTATTTTCACAATTATATTATTATCGCTCTAAACAAATATTAAATTCAGCAATTTAAATTTTCCTTAAAGTAAAGTTTTCCTAATGACAGCAAAAAATGATCGCTTAATTGGCTTTATATGTGAGTGGGATCATTTCTGACAAGTCTTAAAGTTCGAGAAGGGTTCGACCCTCACATCCAGTATCCATAAAAATCCAATTTACCTTTTAGAAGATACTTTGAAAAATATTTTAATCTAAACGTATATTGATGTTTCTTCTCTTTTAAATTATTTTTTATAACATCACGATCCTCAGCGCTATATTATTAATTTTAAAAGTCAATATTTATTAGCAAAATATCATTAAATATCGTGAATTTTACGGTATGAAAAATTAAATATAACTTCTTATATTTAATAAAATTCACCTTACTATTTAATAAATTACAAAAATATTATTTTAGTTCTTCAATGTGGGATTTATTTATTAAAATATAAACAATTTTTTTTTCAACGTCATATTTGTGACAATTATTGATTCTGTTTAATTTTAAGTGTCCATAGTATGCTTTTTTCAATTTATATGAAGAGATGCTTCAAGACAATCTTCCCGACGAAGATTTTTTTAAGATAACAATCTTTTCCGATGGATACATTTCTTAAGATGTAGGTTTTATACAAATAGGATTTACGATGGCCTTATTTTTAATGAAATAAGTACAAGCGATACTCAAGTGTGACCATGTTTGATGGTTTGACGGAATTGTTTTAGCATTTTTAGAAATTTTTTTTGAGGATAGAAATTTAGTTTTAGCAATTTTTAAGCATAAAAATAGGTGACACTATTTTTTATATATAAAATGACGTTCATATAAGGTTTTTCCCGGATATAGCGTTACATGAAATGTGGGTCCGTAATGGTTGATGTCACTAATGGCATCAGCCTTAATGGTGGATCTTATAATAAGGTCCGAATGGGTCGAAGTGGTCGGTTACGCACGGCAGAATTTCCTAGAACATGTGCATAGAAAATTCTAAGGGACCGTGGAAAAAAACATGGTCTTTAGGGTATTGACTATATTAAAAAATTAATCCCCGAGTATATATATATTTATGGTTTTTGTGTTTAGCTTGCTGAGCTCCATGTTTATTTTTAACGAATTTTAAAATAAATTTTAATATTTATTATTAAGTTCTGCAGTTTATGTTATTTAAAAGGCTTAACAATCCGAAACATCTGTCACATTTAAAATAACACTTAACCTGCAGAACTTAATAATAATAATATATTTAAAAATTTAATCTATTTATGTAGCATAATGACATACTTATTCAAGCACTTGCTTTGTTCATTTTTTAATCTTTTTGTATTTTGTGAAGATAATGCCCAGACGTATTGTATGACATTGTATGACAGAGGTGGGGCTGTACTATTATTGTAAACTTAAGTATTTTTATGGATCACAAGGAATCATACATTTGGAAAAGTCTAGTAATCTGTATAAAATAAATGATTGAATAAAATATCGTCGCTGTATATATAATTAAGCCTATGTGCCGTTTAATACATTCTCAGATGAATGAATCAATTTGTCAATTTTTCATATAAATAATAGAGATATACTAAAAAAAACATTTCCGTTCATCTGGCAATTCTGCCTAGTAATTATGTAAAATATTTTTTATAAATCTAGTCCCTGCAATTATTTTTTAAAACAGTTTCATTCGTTTATCTGAGAATGTACTAAAACGGCACAAAGGCTTAATTGTATATACCTACAGCGACGATATACCATTTGGTTATCAAAAACACTTTTGAAAGTTTATTGGAAGTCTGCCAGTTTATTTGAATAAATGATATGAGATTCATTCTTTCAATATTTACTGAAATAATACTATTCACCCGAATATTTCACAGAACTCTGCTAACATTTCTGTTTCCAATATCTAGGACGTGGAAATCTCACGGGCGTCAAATTCGCGTTTTCTACTCGTAAAAATAACGGGCATTTTGCACACACACAATGATTTAGCAGAATGATCACTTAAATATTTAGAATGTTTCTTTGCATCGCAAAATTCTGCGCCGTCAAAAACATCATGACATACGAGTACATTTGTAATTGTCGACGAAATCAAAAGGCTGTTACTATTATTACATCTAATCAAGCGTGGGGATCCTAATATAATCCTTAAAGTACAATCCTCAAATGGCAGTAACGATCTCTACCACACAAGAAATCAGAATCTTCGTTCAGTGACACCAGTAAGCCCGGAAATTGTATCCTTTATACAATTTCTAGTTTAGTGTATCTTGACTCAGTGTGGCCATGCCATTAGCGTCGGGTCATTGTGAATTATAATATGACAAGGATAGTGAGGTGCTTGTTATTTCAAGAAAAGCCTGAGAAAAAAATTGTACGGTAGCTTTATTTTATCAAACTTAATGAATTAGTATTTTTGTCACTCATCAAATCATATTTTCAGTGATTTTTTTACACAGTTATTCAATTTTACGTAAAGTGTTGTGCTTTTTTTCCCATATCTTTTTCATTTTTTATTTTAATCTTGAGATGTTTTCAATTTTTTTTAATAAGAGTTATTTTATGTGTTTCTTGGCTATATAAAACATTTGCAATTTTTCGATTAAATTGATTTTGGTTATTCTGGCTCTCAAGATTTTCTTATCACTTTTTTTTTTCAAATATCTACCTATTTCGTATTTTATTCCATAGTGTACCTTCAATATGCGTACTCATTGATTAAGATTTTTTGATTATTTTTTGTCCTTTTGTTAATTATTTGGTATTTGAATGGGTGGCTCTTGAAAATTGATTGATTTAAAATAAAGAAGACGATTTTTTTATTAATTTCTGATATTTTTTTTTTTTTTTAAATTTAATGGCTTGTCACTCAGTAAAAGGATGTTATTGCCAAAAACTAGTCAATAGGTCATCGACATAAACATTACAGCTCAATGCAATTACTCTCTAAAAATCGTAGTAACACTTTCAATACTTCCCGTCGGCAGTCTGTAAGCAAGAGCTGGATATTTGTAGGGAAAGGGACATTAAGATCTGCAAGATCCTGGAGTAGGGACTGAGTACCGACATTTAAAATGCAGTTGAAAAACAAGTGGTTCAAATCCTCCTCCTCTTGTCCACACTCACAGATTGAGGAGTTAAGAACATGAATTTTTGCAAGGTGTAAGCGGATAGAGCAATGACCCAGACGCATTCGGCAAACCATTGAAGTCTCCCTCTTGCTCAATCTGATCCTGTGAAACCAGGTTCGAGATGGGATAAGTGGCTGAATAGCGGCGTAGTGTCGACCTTTTGACATTTTAGTGAGGTCCCAATGAGACTGCCACTGAAGTGCGGCATCGTTTCTTGTAATATTGAAAAGATCGCTCACTGGAATAGTGGAAAATGTGGCATCCCCCTTTGAGATTGCATTTTTAGCCAGAGAGTCTACCATTTCATTGCGAGGGATGCCTACATGACTCGGAATCCAAGCCAAAACAATTTCAAATTTATCCAAGGAAAGGTCGTGAATTATACTCCGAATTTCCATGCAGATCTGATCATCAGGGTGCCGAAAGGGGCTGGATTTAATTTTGAGCAGAGAACTTAAGGAATCTGAAAGAATAAGGCACTTCTTTGATTGTTTTGGTTTACATGATTTTAGCGCTTCTCGGATTGCCAAGCACTCAGCAGTAAAAATGGATGTCTCTTTAGGGAGTTGAAATATACCTTGGATACCATCATTTGGACAATAAAACGCAGCACCCGTGCAGCCAGTTGCCTGGAGTTTGGATCCGTCAGTGAAAATTTGAGTCCAGCCATACCATTCTTTATTTATTATTTCAGAAAATATTCTCTTAGGGTTAGGAGTGAATTTGTCAATTCCCAAGGAGATGACTTTAAGGGAAAAAAAGTGATTAGAAAAAGGAAATTTGTAGATTTGGAGATTTGGAGAACAGGGTTTGATTGAACTCGAGGGATGAAACTCCCCAATCTGGAGAAGCTCCGAGTCAAAAGAGGAGGAGTTTTGCCTTTCTAATATGCACTTGACTTTGTAAGATCAAGGAGGGATTGAGAAATAGCAAGAATAGGGTGGTTGGGGACCCTGAAACACTTTATAGTAAAATTGTCGGCTAAATATTGCCTTCTGATTGCGAGAGGGGGCTCCAATGTTTCCACCTGCAATGCATTAATCGGAGATGATCTCATGGCTCCAATAATCAACCTCAAGCATTTTGACTGAATTTTGTCTAGTTTTATTCCTAAATATTTCGGAAGAGGATCAAGCAAAAAACTAGCATAATCTATATGGTTCCGGATAAAGGCATTATACATGAGTTTCAGAGTTAAAGGATGAGATCCCCACCATACACCTGATGTCGCACGGAGGAGGTTCAATTTCGTTTCGCACTTAGAGACCATGGAGTTTACTTGGGAGGCCCAATTTAATTTTCTATTGAAGATAATGCCTAAAAATTTTATTTCATTGGCGAGTGGGATACTGAAGCCATCAAATGTGACACACGTCTGGGAAATACGATGTTTTCTTGAGAAAACTATGGCCTGACTTTTTGAGGGGGCCATTTCGAGTCCATTGGAGATAAGCCAGGAGTTGAGCCCCGAGAGAGCTCTAGCAAGCTTCTTTAAAGCAACATGTATATCCTTATCAGAGCAGTAAATTGCTATGTCATCCGCGTATTGGAGTATGGAGCATATCTCTCGAATGGACTCTTCAAGGTCAGCAGTAAATAAACTATACAGAAGGGGGCTGAGGACCGAACCTTGCGGGAGTCCCTTCCAAAGATTTCTGATTAATTTATGAGACGGACCATCTATTAAGATCGTCCTTTCACATAAAATATTAAAGACTAGTTGTACTAATTTTAATGGAAGACCCAGTTTTATAAGCTTATATTTTAATAAGATAGGGCTCACATTGTCATACGCACCACGAATGTCAATAAAGGCTGCTGCAGTACACTTACCGAGAGAAAGAGATATTCTAATATCTGAGGTAAGAATACTCAGGTTGTCAAAAACAGATTTCTTTTTGCGAAAACCAAATTGAGAGGACGAAAGGAGTTCATTATGTTCTGCATACCAATCAATACGGTTTTTAATCATATGTTCAACCACCTTCAGCATGCAAGAAGATAGGGCTATTGGGCGGTAAGAGCATCCAAAATCTGGGTCTTTATTTGGTTTTAGGATTGGGAGAACCAATTGGGCTTTCCATTCCTCAGGAATTTGTCCAGTTTCAAATATTTTATTAATGACAAATAAGTAATAATTTAAAGTGGAGGTGGGAAAATGTTGAATCATGATATAGGATATTTTATCCAGCCCGGGCGAGGAATTTTTAAGGTTTTGAAGAGGATAGGTTAATTCTTGAATAGCAAAAGGAGCATCCAACCAAGACGTGGGACTTGAAAAATGAGTTAAAGATGGAGATTCACTGATATGAGGCACATGTGGAGGTGCCAGATTGTCAGCAAACACTCCTAGCCATAGATTGTTGGAAGACCGTTTAACGGAAGGAATAAAAGATGAGCGATACTTACGGATCATTGTCCATACAGTAGAAATAGGAGTAGTGGGGGATATAGAAGTACAAAACTGTTGCCAACCCTTTCTTTTTTTCTTTCTTAAAAATTTTTTGGTTTGAGCCTGAGTTTTTTTGACAACTAAGTAATTAGCCATACTCATATCTTTTTTGTAGGTAGACATAGCAGTTGTACGCCTTCTTACGGCCTGGGTACATTCTTCATCCCACCAGGGGGGAGAGGCGGGGAATTTTGGGTTAGGGTTTGATTTTGGGATGCTTTTGTCTGCTGCATGTTGGATAATTGAAATTAATTGAGAAAATATTGATTGAATTTCCTCAGAGGCAATATGCAAAGGGAGGGGAGCGGTAGAGGATTCAAGGAGTTCGCGGAAGTGGTTCCAATTTGCTTTTTTAAAATTAAATTTAGGAACTCTTTTTACAGGAGATTTGGGTGATTTTGAGACAAATGAGAGGATTATAGGGAAATGGTCACTAGAGTGTGGATCTCCTAGTATTGACCAACTGGTTGACGCTGCTAAGGAATTGGAACAGATAGACAGATCCACCGCACTGGCTTGTTGAGACGGGGGACTGAACCTAGTGGGAGAGCCATCATTGAGGATAATTAGGTTATTATCGTCAATGAATGAAATACTATTAGTTCCAGATCGATCACAAAACGCACTGCCCCATGACTGAGAGTGATCATTGAGATCTCCAAGAATAAAAAAAGAAGAAGGAAGAAGAGAGATAACTGAGTTCCAAGCATCAATGTCGAATGTGCCATTGGGGGGGCAGTATACTGAAACATATCCCACATCATTGACTTTAGCACCTACTATTTGGAATGAGGGAAAGGACGGAAGAGGGATTTGAGAAAAGGAAAAGGAATTTTTTATAAGGAGGGCTACTCCTCCCTTGCCGTCTGGACGGTCATCCCTGAGACAGGAGAATCCTGGGATCTTAAACAGATAGTTCTGCTTAAACCAGGTCTCTGATATTGCTGCTATATCTATATTGTAAGTTTTTAGTAGAGAAACTATTTCATGTTTATTACAAACAGCACTACGGCTGTTCCACTGAAGGATTTGAACATCGGAGGCCATTATGAAGGGAGTTAAGAGATGAAATTATAGAAGCAGCGTTGGACGGTAAAGAATTGCTATTAGAAATTAAATTAATGAGTATCATAAGTAAAGTCTGAATAAAAGAAGAATTTTCATCGCTAATGGCATTTGATAGGGGAGTAGATGGTGGAAGAGTAGGAGTTTTTGTTGGTTGGCTAATATTAGAAGTAATGACATTGGATGGGTTAGAACTATAAGAGAACAGTTGATCATTATGTCCTTGTCTGTCATATCCCGGAGAGCTAGGAACTTTTGATTTAGGATTATGGTATACGGTTTTACGGAAAGAGGTAGCAGGACGATTAGGTGTAAAGAGGCAACTCTGGGGAGTTTGAGTAACGGGAGGTTGAGATGAGACATTGGCAAATGATTTTTTGGAAATCGAGAAAATTTTGGATGCTTGAAAATATGATGCATTATTGGCGTCCATATATTGTTTTATGTTTTTTTGTCTGGTTAATTCTGGACATGAAAAACTAGTCGCCGTATGATTACCTGAACAGTTCACGCAGGTGGGGACATCGAGAGGATTTGGGCATTGATTGGTTAGATGATTTTCACTGCACTTGAAGCATCGAGGAGAGGATCTACATGTCACCTTAGAGTGTCCATAGCGGAGACAATTATAACACTGAATGGTTGGGAAAGTGTACAGTTCTACCGGCAGAGAATTGTACAAGAGATATACGTGAGAAGGAAGGGTTTGGCCTTCAAAAGTGAGGACCACTGTTTGTGACGGTTTCCATGTGACAGTACCAGAGGAAGTATCTTTATAGTTTAGGCGTCTAGCCTTTACTACTTTACCAATATTTTGTGAAGTAGAAATATTAGGTCCTTACATATGAAATTGGCGTTTAGTATGGGAGGAACATAAAGCTGATTTTTTTTTATTATAATATATTTATTTAATCAAAGTATGTACCATTGCTATCTAAGCACTTTTGCCATCTCATAGGTAGTTCATCGATCCCTTTACTAAAAAAACCATTCGGACGGGAATCAATAAAATCTTTGAAGGCGGTTTGGACTGCCCCATCGAGGTTGAATTTTTTCTTTTGCAAGAAGTTATCCAAATTTCGAAAAAATGGTAATCTGTTGGGGCAAGGTCCGGAGAGTACGGTGGATGTCTTAGACATTCCAATTGAAGCTCCTCTAATTTGGTAGCCGTCTGTTGTGCAGTGTGTGGTCTAGCGTTATCATGAAGCAGCAGTGGCCTAGAGCGATTAACCAGCCTCGGTTGTTTAGCAGCTAGCTTTTCCATCATGGTTTGCAGTTGCTGACAATAGACATCTGCCGTAATCGTCTGGCCAGATTTAAGAAAGCTGTAGTGAACGACACCAGCACTAGTCCACCAAACGCTCACAAGTAACTTTTTTGGAGTCAATTTTCGCTTGGGGCATGGTTTGGCTGGTTCGGCAGGGTTCAGCCATTGCGATGAGCGCTTCCGATTATCGTACAGGATCCACTTTTCATCACAGGTAATGATTCAATTTAAAATCCCTTCATTATTGTGCCGGTTGAGTAATGCAACGCAGCAGTCAACGCGCGTTTGTTGATTTGCTTCACTCAATTCGTAAGGTACCCACCTTTCAAGCTTTTTCACCTTACCAATTTACTTCAAGTGGATTAAAACAGTTTTATCACTAACACCGCAGCCTGCAGCTAACTCGGATGTGGATTGCGATGGATCCGCTTCCACAATAGCCTTCAATTCTTCATTATCAACTTTGGTCTCCGGCCGTCCACGGAGCTTTTCTGCAGGTCGAAATTTCCAGAACGAAAACGCAGGATGAAACGAGGAGACGCAACGATGGTAGAGGGCTTAGGTCTTATTTTTGAAGATCTTTTTTCAATTTTCCTTTTTTTAAAAGCTGAAAAAGAGAAATCTTCTGAGGAATCCGAGTCCTCCAAAGGAAAACGCGATATCCCTCTTATGGTAGATGGTGAAGGATGAGGATCAGGGGGTTTCGGAGGACCCGGAGGTCTTAAGTCCTCCATTAAGGATGGAGAAACGGAAATTCGTTAATATGCTACAATACAACAAAATATAAACTAAATACAAAGGGAAAAAAAGGTTATAAATATCTGTTTTATCCAAAATAAGTAATTATCCAAGAGAGCAAGCACAAACACAACTGTCACTTTGCAAACTTGCACAATACTCTTTTGATTTATTGATTTAAAATAAAGTTCTGGCTCTCAAGATTCTCTTATCACTTTTTTTCTGATAAGTTCCTATTTCATATTTTATTCCATAATGTACCTGCAATGTGCGTACTCATTGATTAAGATTTTTCGATTATTTTCTTCCTTTCGTTAATTATTTGGTATTTGGATGGGTGGCTCTTGAAAATTTATTGATTTAAAATTAAGAAGACAATTGGGATAAAAGGATTAACATAGTTCATCACATAATATTTCGATGTATGATGAAATAAAAATGTATTTCAGACATCATGGTAATGTTTAACTGTAAATGGTTGAGGATATTCTATACTAACCGTTTGTTTTCCGAGAAACGATTCTCGACGTTTCGTTGTCAGGAGAACGCCCTATACCTCCGCGGGTACAGGTCGTTCTCCCGATGACGTTGAATACGACTTCAACGAAACGTCGAGAATCGTTTCTCGGAAAAACATACGGTTTGTATAAAATATCCGTAACCATTTACAGTTAAATATATCTAACGACCGTAATAAAAAACTTAACTTGGTTATTTTCCTTAAATAAAGAGTTTGAGGCTTTTTAACGAAGTTAAATGGTTTTGTATGAACAAAAATATCTTTAAGTAATTTAACGAAAAATGAATTTAATATATTCTGGCTCTTAGTTCACAGAATTCTCTCATAAGAAGTCATTACTAATGTAAAGATGAAAATTTGCACATATTTTTGTCATGCTTTAAAATTTTCTTTGATTTCAAAAATTTATGCTCTAACCATATAAAATTAAAAAATGTTTTGAATGCTTTAATCGAGGATAACTTATTTAAAATATACAGAATTGTAGATTTTATGTATCTTTCCCTTTCAAATCATGTTACCTATAAATTTAAAGGTAACATGATTTATGTTTCAGTGTATTATACATAAATTAGTTATCCTCTGCATTGACTGCATTCAATTTTTGTATATTGCTGCCTTTGCTTTTATACCATAATATAGAGGTTCTACGGGCCGTTTGTAAATCAACAAAGCCGGAAATTACTTTGTGCAGTCTTTTATTTGTCAAAAATTAGATTGGCAAATACGCAAAACATATCATGCAATACAATAAAAATAAAATCCGCATTTATTTTCATCAGTTAGTATATACCACTACGGTTTGAATTCAATAACGCAAATCGATAGAATTAAACATTTCTGATACCTCACCTAGCCTGATTATTATTTTTTCTACAAGTGTGCTTCTAAATTTGTTACATTAAAATTATTACACTCTTGATATCACTGATTAATTGATTAAATGTGTGTGTGATGTGATGTGCCATCTATCTTCACACCTTTTTTATCCCAATTCAGGGTCTTAAATACATCTTCTAAGGCTAACGTGAAGAGTTTAGGCGAGATTGTGTCACCTTGTCGGACACCTTTTTCTATTTTTATTTTTTCAGTTCTAGTGTCGTCGTCAATTATAATAATAAATTGAAAAACAAATAGAACAAATAGAAATAAAGAAAAATACAATAAAAAATATTTATAAAAGTGATTTCGTCTCTTTGAGCCATGTATTATATACAGGTATCTTGAAAATGAAAACGATGACAAGCCGCTAACAAGGCTCGGGCGCCCATGTGTGACACGTCAGTCAGTGCGCGGCTCATGTTACATGAAAGGATAATTATTCATTACTTGCGTGTAACATGAGCCGCGCGCTTATTAACGTGTCACGCTAGGGCTCCCGGGCTTCATTAGCGGATAGTCATCGTCATAATTGTTGTTGTGATTCCAGCTAATACTATCTATCCAGGCTGTCATGACTTTATTAACTGCGGTCCGAATTAGTTCTACAGTTGACTGGTCAAACCACTGTATTAGATTTTTCTCTTATTATCTAAACCATAACATCTTCATTCGTAACTCTATCTTTCCAGCTTATTTTGAGTATTCTTCAATATATCCACATCTCAAATGCTTCAAGTCACTTTATCAATTTTTCAGTCCGTTACAAAATATTATACTTAAACACGTAGCACCTGACCATTCGCATTAGTAATCAAAAGTTGAGATCATGACGGCAAAACATATTTTTTCACGAATAAAGGTTGCGCGAGCTTGCTCAATGTGACATTTGATTTCAATTTCATTCACATTGCTGCTCAGTTATACGATAATTTTTGCCATTTCTAATTTCATTCCATTAATATAAAGATTTTAAATGTTTAAATGTTAAAGAAAATATAATACAATATAATAAATAATTCATTAATTCGAGATTCAAGGGACCAGAAAAAACATTTCGAATTATGCGAAACCCCTTTAATTCAAAATTCAAGGTACAAAAATAACATAAGAAAATCGTGATGTGATTGCGAAATCTGCCAAAAATCGTAAAATTTATGAAAAAATTCATCAATTTTCTGAAAAATATCTGTATTTTTGCATATTTCAAGAAGTCATATCGAAAATGCAATATTTATTTAGCTAATACAAAGATCGTGACATTTCTATTACTAAATTAGGTATTAATAAAGTGCCAACCTACCCGATATTGACGTATTTGTCATTCTCAATTGCGAAAAAATCGAAAGATTTTTTCAGTTTCGTTCAAAATTGAAATTTCGTTCAAAATTTGAATTCCAAAATCCGAAAAAAAATCGAATTTCGTGACCTACAGTGTATTGATTTATGATGCAAGAGGCTTAAAATTATTTCGAATTATGTATTACCATGGTTTTTAAATTTTTGAGGTTTGAGTTAACGAGGTTTTACTGTATTCACAAACCGCTCTTCCTCTCTTATTATTTTTTTTAATTAAAAAAAGTTTAATGCATCAATCACACATTTGTTAGTATTAAGATAGTCGGTAAGTAAGGTGTAAGAAGATTCGAATTTGTTGTAAGACCACCAAGTTTGAGACTGTTGGTCCGGTTTTATTCTGGGCTGTTCTTCCGTGAGTTTTGACTGTTGTTTTTGAATATTGATGTTGTCTATTTTTAAAAGGGGTGGAAAAAATAAACTCGCCTCCTTATTGTTGACTTGTAGTTAGCATTAACAGAAATTCATTACAATGCGTGACTTCGGAGCACCCGTAAGCTAATCAATCTAACCATACTCAGGATGTAGTGAATGAATCGAGTGAAATGCAAATTATGAATCGACTCGGACATTTGAAACACGCGATCGCGCAAGACAGAGATGGACTGTCTGTCTACTATTTAACAAAATATTGAAAAACGGCTTCAAGATTGATATCACTGGAAAAATTTTTGTTTACTCGACTTCACAATATATATATCGAAAATAAATAAAAACATAAAAAAGTACTAAAAAGGGAAGCATAAGCATTGTGCCCTTTTTCTCAAACACTATCGCTATCAATATCACTATCTATCGCTTCCATCAAATGAGCATTACATTCACACCAGCATCTAAAATTCTTTCATCACAATTCGTATTTTGTTTAATATACTGGGGTAGTCCAGAGCCGTCGCGACTCTAACCGCATACATCAAGTGACATAGCTATTTAATCTAAAGTATTCTTCAACACTGAACAGATTTGGATTGCGAAAATTGGACCTCCTGATTACTCCTGATCTGTCAAAAAAATACAGTTTTATGGATATTAAAATCATTTTTCTGTGTTTAATTTCAATTTAAATTTCTTTTCTTCTAAAAGAACACCCTTCATAATAAATAAATGTACGGACGCACACATTGTTAGTATATATTATAAGTCATGAAATATAGGTGAGGTAAATAAAACACTAGTAATAAATGAAAGTTTTATTTAATCAAGAAAAGTCACTGGGCATAAATCAATCAATATATATATAAAGAAACGCTTGTTTCCCTACCCGCCAAGTTTTCTCCACAACCAGCCACAACCACCCAGCGGTGGTTATGGTGGTAGAAAGCCCTTGGTGTCACATCAAAAATATGCGAGTTTGGTGGGGGTGGCTGTGCGTGGGTGGGAGTGGGTGATGAAAATGTGCTTTCTAGCACATTGTTTTGTTATGGAAAGGCCGCAAATGCTTCAGATTTCAAAGTAGGCGCGCCGACTGTATCTGTAAGTCTAGAAGGTTCCGGAAAAACCTGCTCTAGAAAGTTCTGGAAGGAGAAGGTTCTAGAAAATTCCCGAAAGTTCTATAAGATTCTAAACTGAGTGGCGGAATGTGTCGGTATGTCAAGAAGGTTCCTGTACATTCAATTAGTTTCTTGAAAGTTCTGGAAGGTTAATGTTCTAGAAGGTTCGCGAAATTTCTGTGACGATCCAAACAGTGTACTAAAAATCTACGCGTGCGAAGCCGCGCGGGCACAGCTTGTAAATAGTTAAAACTTTTATGTTATTTTCACTAATTTTCACTATCGAGAGACTTATCTATGAGACAATTAAATTTTCCAAAATATCCGCCAGCATCTTATAGCAGTTATTTACTATCGATTTATTTATATAATTTACACTGGTCGCCACGCTCGCTATTTTCGCTTTTTATTTCATATTTTGATTTCTTAGGTTTAGCATAAATATTAAGTACTACAAAATTACATTTATAACACATTTTAATACTTAACTTCACAATTAAACTCAATTAGAGAAATAACATACGTTTATTTTTAATTATGTAGATCACGAATCTCTACAAAATTTATGCCGATTCTATAAAAATAATATCTTTATTCCAATTCGTTTTGTTATTTAGTCCGTACAAAATTAATACATGGCCCACTTTTATTAAAGGTTGATTGATCATATGTGCCTGAAAAAAAAAATTAAACTTAAACAAATAGTTTTGTAATGTATTGATATCAACATCTCGTTTCATATAACGGAATGGAAAATACAAGAATTTTTATTTGACCGATTTAGGATCTTTTTAGAACGAATCGATTTCTTCATATCTCCAGAACAGTGGTCGGCAAATTTATTAGTCAAAGATCCAAATATGTACATTACAAAGTTTAAAAAAAATTAAGAGCCACATCTGTTTATTGATTTAGTTAACCTTTATTATAATTTTTAACATCATTAAATTAGGTTACACTGAATAAAACTTGATTTTATGCTTTAATATTTTATTTATTGATACATTTTATATAATTAGTGTTTTATATAATTTTATATAATTTTATACATTTTATATAATTTTATATAATTAATGAGTAGCTTGTTGGTCTTGTGGTTAGGACACTCGCCTCGTGATCCAAAGGTCGCGGGTTCGAACCTCACTCCAGACTAGCAAGTTAGTCCTATTTTCATAGCACAAGCGTTTAGCTTAGTTTGAAAATAGTAAGAATATTGATGTGACACGTATTCCGTGTTCGCATCTCTATTTAACAAAAAAAAAAAAAAAAAAAAAAAAAAAAAAAAAAAAAAAAAAAAAAAAAAAAAAAAAAAATTAAGGAATCCATAAATTTTAATCATGACAATGACTGACAAACACTTAATGCGAATAATGTCCTTGTATCTTCTTGGAGAGTTTAAGTAATTCAAATTTGTATTTTTAGGCACGATTCCAAGTTCCCATCAGTAAGATGACTTCTCAGTTTACTCTTGATAAAGTTCGTGCCTGAAAAGTATTTTTCGCATGAATATGTAGAAACGAAAAGGTAAAGAACAGAAAACGCGAGTTTTTTCAGCTGATCATAAGAATCAGG